>QEPC01003261.1:2531164-2547897 GCA_003113815.1 Sphenodon punctatus
TACAGAGTGGTAACTAGAAATAAAAGGTAAACATAACGCATTCCTAACTTATACTGGTTGAGTTCCTAAATTAGGCATCTTACCCTAGCAAGGTCCAGAAGTTCTGGTTTCTCAGTCATAAAGGCGAATGACTGGGCACTGGCTTAGAGAGCAAAATCCTGTCTCTCAGTTCATGTTCCTCCAGCCTGCCGTTGCCAGTCTGGCTTTCACATGTAGATGTTCTCTGGAAGAAGCTTTGCAAGAATCTCCTCTTGTGCCTTACTGGCTCATTTAAATAGTCTTTAGCTTCCTTTGTCTCGGATTTCCCACTTTTGGGGAATCCTGTATCAGGTCACTTAGTCAACCCAGGTAAACATGGAAGTCAATCTACATATCAACAGGCTGTCTGTCAAGTGTCCCCAAAACACATCTTGTTATCTCTTTGTATTTCCTGTAGGCTGGTGACGTGTCAAAGCCCTATTTCGAGTTGTGCAGCTATAGTACTGGCCCTTTTCACAGCCTCTGGCAGTAGATTCCACAACCCAATTATATGCTGAGTGAAAAAACATTTTCTTTTATTTGTTTTAAACTTGCCACCCATGAGTTTCATGGAGTGTCCCCTGTTCTAGTACTAGCTGAGAGGGTAAATAACTGTTCCTTGTTTATTAGTTCCACACCACTCATGATTTTATAGACGTCTATCATATCTCCTCTCAGTCGTCTCTTCTCCAAACTGAAGAGCCCCAACCTACCAAGCCTCACCTCATACGGGAGCCCTTCCATGCCCTTGATCATTTTTGTTGCCCTTCTTTGTACCTTTTCTAGGTCAGCTTTGGCTTTTTTTAGATGAGGCGACCAGAACTGCACATAATAGTATTCGAGGTGCGGTCGCACCATTGATTTGTATAGAGGCATTATGACATCCTCAGTTTTATTCTCTATCCCCTTTCCAATGTCCAATGATTGCTTCTTGAGCAGGGGCTGCACCACAGTCGTCTTGTGACGGTCCGGCACCCTGCCGTCCCCAAGGGAGGCATTGACAATCCCCGCCAGCAGCGGCCCTAATGTCTCCCGGCTGGCCTTGACCAGCCAGGATGGGCATGGATCTAGTTCACAATAAGTGGCTCGAACAGTCCCAAGAGCATCCCCTGCATCTGAGGGCAACACATCCCGAAATTCATCCCATAAAACAGGACAAGATGGGGCTTCTGCTGCCTCTGGCTCACCTATTGCTAAAAATGTTGCGTCAAAACTGTATTATTGCATTCATGGTTTGCAGCACAACTCATCACTCGTTAGCAGGTAACAGCGCACAGTTTTATTGGGATATTAGCTGCTGTGGTGTTGGAAATCCATCCCAGTTCACATAAATTTCCCAAACATGTGCCTCTTGTACCCCCTGTCTAGCATCTTCAGCATAACCATACAGTTGGGGCTGAAAACATCCCTGCTCGCGAGGGTGCCCTGCATTTCTGGGTGTGTCCAAACCTCATAGGGCAAGACTCTCTCCTTCAGTGGGTTGACATTGCCTGTACCCCAAGCCAAGTGTGCCCCCCCCCCCCGAGATTCAGCTCCACCATTTGATTGAGTCACTCCCAGTGGCCTCTTGGGTATCCTCTTGCTGTCATCAGGGTAGGGATGAGGAAAAACGAAAAGTAATATCCAGCCTCTGTTAGCGACTTTCTTACTTCTGGCAGTGCACAAATGTCCAGAAAAGTTGTGATCTTGATCTCATCCCGCTCTTGCAACTTCTGCGGAGCTTCCACTCGTTCCATGCTGCTGAGCTTTGAACTGCAGCAGGGTCGCACTGTGCCTGCTCTGTCATGCATACATGGAACCCCACTGTGTGCATGTGCCACCCTTTGAGTACATAGCCAGCCTCACAGGATGGGTTTGACAGTTCTCTGTACATCAGGCCTCCCCCAGATGTCAGCAAAGGCCAAGGTATCCATCACCCCCAACTTCTCTGGGCTCCGTACCCCAGGCAGTCACAGCTCCCACAGACAAAAGCAAAAGCCTTTTGGCTTTCCTTGGCAAACAACCCACAGCATAGCTTTCTATCACATTATATGACCCTTTGTGCTTATTGCAAGTAAAAAATCATTACTTTAAAAGAAAATGAGTTATTTTCAACCAATTAGGGCTGAGACGAGAACAAGTGTTCCCATTCCAAAGGGAAATATCGACATTTCGGGAGTGCTTGTGAGTGTCTGTCAGTACTTGGTCTGTTTCCAGTGATTCCACACCTCCATGTTTTCAGCACTTTTGTCACTTTGAGACTTTTTGTCACTTTCCATTACTTTTATGACCATTTTATGGCACTCTTCCAGCACTTCCCTGGTGCTTAGCCAGCAAGTTTTAATTTCCAGGGTACACGAGGGACTTGGAACCAGCCTGTGGCAGCCCTGTTCAATGTGTGAAAAATATCGGAAAATGGCAAAAACAGTGGGGAAAGCCAGTAAGTTTCTGTGTCACGTAAATCTTGGAGAATGCCCTGCTTCTGACGGAAGCAGCACTTGCCAAGATTTTTCATTTCAGGTCTACAACCAATGGGCAGTTCTGCTCCCACGTACATTCCGAACACAGATTTCCCTCAACCTGCCCATTTCTTAACGTTTAGTCGTCCCACCACAATTAAAAAATTCCATGCTTCAATGGTGGTAATAGCTGGGCGTGCAGCCAGTCCTATGATGACACATGCCTAATAGTGGCCCCAATACTTGCTCACATGCAGCATATTGCCAATTGTAGCTAGACAGCTGCCCAGCTGTGTAAACTTTTCAAAATGTTTGGCATGTCTGCAGACTTCACAGGTGTCTGAAACTCAGCCATGGATCCCAAGAACTTCAGGGTGCTTGTTATCGTGCTTCAGGTCTTCAGTAATGCTGCTGAGCAGAACCTGCAAGTGATCCAGCGAAGAGCGAGCATTGGACATATGCTGCAAACCAGGATGAGCTGCCACAATACGTTTTGAATTTGGTGTGCATTGGGCTTTTAAGGTGGATGTAGAGTGAGAGTGGAGAGAGGGGCAGTATGTAGTAGCTCCTCATAGTGATCTAGGGTTTTTGCCTGCAACTCTATGGTGCTGGCTGCACATAACCTAATTGATGGGATATGGGCGTACATTAACCTGGATTCATCCACACAGCGAGCTCTGCATGCTCCAAGACCCCACTGTGAGAGAGGGCAGTGTGTTCAGTTGGGAGTGGCCCCATGGTTGGTAGGGGTAAACACCTAATAAGCAGGCAGATGGACACCTACCTGGTGCGGGCTAATGTAAGAATTGAGCCATGAGTAAATCAGGGATCCATAACTTTGTTTCAGGCTTTTCAGGCCTACATAAGCCAGAGAGAGAAAAGATCTGAGTTTCTAGAATTGGAAACTTAAGGAAAATAAGTTGTTTGTAACCTTGTCTTTCCCCGATAAGAGCCCGATAAACTACTTTTCTCCAGTCTCTCTAGAGCCTAAAAGTTGATGTGATGTTATGGATCATGGACCAATCAGAGATGGTTTTGAGGATGGGTGGAAATGTGTGACACGTATGATTGAACACAGCTCATTAGCTGGGTTTGGGGTCTTTGTTTAAGATCCTATAAAAAGTGACACCCCCAGGTCTCTCAGGGCTCAGACCTCACCTGGAATCACGTAGTCTCTTTGTATTCTTTGGCTCTGCTTCTGGTACCTGTGATCAACCCTCCTGGATTCTGGTAAATAAACTCTTTTACTTTCTACTCTAATCTGGCTCTTGTGTTTTCTTCCCCCAGTGAAGTTAAGGGTTTTGTCTCTCATGGTCTATGAACTCGTGTCACCTCTCTGGGTCAGGTTTCCCCGATAGCCCAGTCGTAAATTACAACAGCTAATGTGAGCTAAGGTCTTGTTTGTTAACACCCTGAGAGTGGCCACTGTCAGAGATGGGATGCTGGACTCAACAGACCATTTGTCTGACCCAGTCTGGCACTTTTTATATTCTTAACAGATGCTACAAGAGATGCATTTAAACTAATATACAACTTATCTTGCAGGACATTTGATTTGAAGGAGGCCCTCAGTGCCATAGGTGTTCAGACTTGCTCTGAAATGAACAAGTCCCTAACCGAGAGAGGCTTCCCGCTACTGAGTGAGGAAGTTCAAGCTAATCTAGTGGGTCAGATTTGCAACACTGTTGAGGAAGACAATCCCATCAGCTCCCTGATATGTTTGTGTAAACAAAATTTACGTTTGGGTTGCATCCCTTTTTTATAAACTTGGTTCGTTAAGTGCAATTGTAAAATTTTCACTTCGCTTTTGATTGTAAAACTTGTGCTTAGCTTACGGTGATTAATTTTATTTTCTAAATGTGAAAACGTTATGCCTCCACTTCCTTTTTCTTTCACTGTAGTAAAACGTTGGTATACAAAAGAATGCACACCTTTGCTCCTGTTTATGTAAGCCAACCCTGACTTCTGGGAGGCTGGCTCAAGGTGAAATACAAAGGTAGAAAGAGTCCAGAAGTATGAACAAAAATGCTAGTGATGATTTTGGAAAGTCTTGGACCTAGAAGTGTTCCAATTTCAGGGATCGGTGTAGTTTAAAACGCACGCAGAATTGCTAAAGCTAATGCACACAACTCTGATTTAACTCCAGTTTTAAACTGAGCTGTCCAGACCACTTTATATAGACCAATGCTCTTTCTACAATGGGACAAAATGAAACTTTTCTCGATTAAAATTTCTGCAGGGAAAAAAATAACATCCAAGATGTAGCTGCACTTGCTTTCAGTTATTTCTGGTAATGATGTGCAAAGTGCTCAAAATGCCTATGCCTTGGAACTTGAATTTAAACTTGTTTGGTCTGTTGCATTGAAAGGACAAATCTATTTCTTTTTCTCTTCCCCAGATAAACGAATCCTGCTGTATATGAAAACCTTGCTTACTCTTCCAAGTTTTCAAAAAGCTATGCCTACAATTCCAGAAGGCCTTGCTGTGATTCAGACAGAAATAGAGTCTCTTGGATCCCAGTATGCAGGCATTGTCAATCTTAACAAACAGGTGTATGGAACATTCTATGCAAATATTCTTCGGAAACTGCTTTTTAGTGAGGCATCACCTGACAAGGTAGAAACTGAGGCTTCTGCAAACTGAAAAATATAGATGGCCCACTTCTTCACTCATCCCTTTTCTCTTCACAATACTAAGATATTGTGATCTCTTTCCCTTTTGTGTGTATTGCTTACTCCAATGACCTGTTTAAAAAGGATTGTGTATCTCATTGAGAATAGATCATATAGAGAAATATACAATTAAAGCTTCTAAAGATTATTAGATGGCAACTTATATTTAAATGAACTAATTCTGTTTATGGATTGTAACATTTATTGTACTTGATTACTGTAAATGTTTTCTTCCAGAGCAAGCCTTTTTAACTTACAATATGGAGGATTTGGAAAAGTGCCCATTGATTGCCCTTCATATGATTTAGTACATGGAATTTTAATAGCACACTTTTTTTTACAAGTAATGGTGCAGTAATTTAAGATTGTACTAAAAACTTTCCTGACTTATTACTGGGGACATGTTGGACAAATGTCAGTGGCTCAGTTCCTGGAAAGTTTTGTAATTTTGACTGCAGATAAATCTTGGTCCTGTTGTAGTTTATCAAAATCAGGAATTGGCTTGCCATTGAATTATAGGATGTTAATGTTAGGTTATCCAACAGTAGTCCATATTATCCTTATATATTGTTTGGAAGTATTTTGTTTTTTTATGTTTTGTGAACCTTGATTTTGAGTGCTTGGCAATTGCAACTCCCATCCAGATAGAACCCTTTTAAGCATGTGTATATTGTTTTAAGTAGAGCTACTTTTAAAGTTAAGCACATGCTTAATGCTTTGCTGTAATGGGACCTAAATTTTAGAAAAGCAACTGATAATTTTGGGTGTCTCAGGTCAGACACCCAACACCACCGGTCACTTTGAAAGCTTGAGCTAAAAGTGATTAGTACCACACTCATTGGGTTAATCGTGCAGTCTGTACCTCATGAGCTCCGACTTGTCCTGTCATGTCTCCTGAATGATGAATCTGGAGTAGCAGCTTGCAGCATTGCAGATAGACTGAGGGAGCAGTATGTTGTTGATATTGAATGAGGCTGGCTGGTGGTGTACCCATGCATCCCACCCCCTCCCCCAGCACTCGGGGATCCATCCAATGGAGCTGCAGCAAGCTTGTAAGTTTGAAAGAGGCACGGCGGGGGAGAGGGAAAGCCCCACTGCCAGCCTGTCCTGTCCACTGTTCCAGTCCTCTCCTTACCCCTCTCCCTTCCCCAGTCTTGCCCACTGACCTGCCTGCTGCCCTCTGACCCTTGGGCTCTCCTTCACGCTTCCGATGCCGTTGTTCCTGCCTGGAAGTCATGAGATCATGACTTCCGAGGGGTGAAAGTGGACAGCATCAGCAGCGCCTACAAAATACTGGACAAAAGCACGTCTGGCTTAGCTCTGTACCGGACAGAGGATAAACCGTTCCAAAAACAGGACTGTCTGGTATAAAACCGGATAAATGGCCACCCTAAATCTGTGTAACAGCCAGATGTAAAACTCACTTGGAACTATGGGACTCTGGAGACCTGAGTGGCCATTGGATTGAGTTCCAAATGTGTAAGATCAACTGAATTAAAACAAAAGTGTTGTATGAACAGAAACTCTATGATTGGGGGGTGGGGGTGGGGGGTAAAGAGAAGCCTAAAATATTGTAGACAAAATATATTTTTGCATATCTCAGACTATTTAATATGGAAGTGCTCAAGTATTTTGTATGTATTAAAACAAATTTCCATTTACACCAGAATAAATAACTTTACTTGAAAAATATAATTATTAGAAGCCTAATTTATGGTATTTTAAAAGATTCTATGAAATAATAAATTTGACTTTTTAACTGTCCAAAAATATAAACTACTTCTGATATACATTTCTAAACATGTTCTGTTACTATTTTTAATATTGTATATCTTGCATTAAGAATGAATTTGTGCCCACGTGGGATTAATGTGCTACACACCACATGCACAGTATGTGTATATATATAATATATATATATATAGCGTGTCTGTCACTTAGGGTATTTTTTAAAACAAGACGTGTCCACACATGGCCCACCCCCCACCTGCTTGTGTGACGGCGGCATGGGGGAGGCACACTCCCGTGACCCATGCACCGGCCACTCGTAGTCACACACAGAGCACTCCGGAAAAATCTGGAGTGCCCCATGCCGGCCAGGGTGGATGAGGCAGCCATGCTGAAAGATGCTCCTTTGAAGTGCTCCCCATGCACGTTGCGTGTATGGGTGCCCTGCGGCTGCGCCACTCAGCGGCCACAAACCCATTCTCCCTGTGGCGCCCGTTTTGAAAACACCCAGACTGAAAATGATTGAGCATTAGAAGCATTGTGGTTTTTATAGTGAAAATTGCTTTCTTACGGAATTATGTATGTCTTTTTTTCCAGGGAAAATCTATTTGTTAGACAAGTGTTTCTCAAATTGAGGCTGACTTCCAGGAGAAACAAAGCAGAAATACTTTCTTGGATGTTTTCTATGTGGGATTAAGCAAGAGGCAGAACTATGTATTAAATATACTCTTCAGTAGTGCTTTGTCACAAGTCAAGAGGTTCTGCACATGTTCATGTGATTCTTCCCCAACCCTTTTTAAAAAAAGGTGGTGGGGGGGGGAAATCTCTCAGTGTCTTTTGCAGAGAGACTTCCCAACTCCATTTCCCCTCATAATTGTTTCATGATACCTTGTACCTATGGGTGAAAACAGACATGACACTAACCACCCTTTAACAACCCTTGGTGGTTATTTATGCATGTTGCAGGGCTGCATAGGGCACCAATACAGCCCTGCAACATGCATAAATAACCACCAAGGGTGGTTAAAGGGTGGTTAGCGTCATGTCTGTTTTCACCCTATATCCTGTAATGGTTCAGATCTCCGACTGATACACAGCTGGTTTAACAAACTTTTATTGTAGCTGCATAGCATAACACAACATGGCTGCCCAAGGCTCCTGGCACCCACCAGTAGGTGCTGCTGCTTAAAGCCACCCCCTCTCCAGAAACAGTATGCTTCCTGAAAGTGTTTGCAAGCAATGTTACAATAACCTTTCTCAAACTAGTGAGGAGAAAAAAGTATTGGAAGATACTTATTTTTACAGAAGACGTGTGTTGAGGTTTGAGAAAATCTGGAATGAAGGGAACTGTTTATGTAGTGAGTGTTACCACGATTCTCAAACTGCTTACTCTGGAATAAGTGGTTTGAAGTGGCTTCCCAAACCAGAAAAACTGTATATTCTAAGCTTGGTAAATGAGACTTGGGTACATAGTTCACGTGTGTCAATGAAAGAATTAATCCCAAGTACTGATAAAGGGAAGTCTGTTTCTGTTGTCAAATTTCCCAAATCCAGAAAATTGCTTAATATTCTAAAAATGTATTTTGGGTCTAAATCTGGGGTGATTTTTATTAGCATTTAAAAGAAACCTTTATTGTAAGCTTTTCATCATAGCGTTTTTCTTTTCCAAAGTGTGCTAGCTGTAAAATAAAATCAAATAAAATTTAAAATGTGGAGAGAGTAAGTAGATTAAGTTGTTTTTGTTTGTTAAACCCATACGTTTCTAAACTACCTGGGAAACTGTAATTTCCACTAGAAAATAATAACTTAGAAAATGCAGATGTAAAGAAACAAGTGTTTTTATTTTGTCATTCAGTGACTTGAAAATGGCATTTTATAGCATTGTATATGCAAAAAATAAAATAAAATTGTGTAATGTAACCTAACTTTAATATTTCATAGCGCTTTGGGTGTAGACATCACAGCTCTTAACTTGCATCTCTTGCATGTTGTTTATGCTAAGTGTTTCAAATATGTTTGCTTCCATTTATAATTTTCTTTTCACTAAGCAGTTCTCATGTAGCAGCTTTATTACGAGATGAAGTACAAATGATTTTGTGACAATTTTTATGCATTAAAATCTGTTTGTGGTAACTCTTGGTCCTTCTAAATCATTAATCCAAGCTGGTTTCTCAGGAAAATGTTTGAGAGAACCTTTGTGTAAAACAACTGGACTGAATCCGTTGGCCCAAATGAACATCTCAAAAAGGTAGAAACAAAGTAGTTCAGATAATATCTTTTACTGAACCAACTTCTGTATGTGAGAGTATGCAAGACCCCACTAAGGGAAAGCGAGAATGATCTTGTTGTTTGAAAAGCTGGACTTGGATGTGACAGCAGCTCACTTAGGCCTGCTTTGCCCTGCAGGTGGCTGCTTTGCCCTGCGGGCAGCTACCCCGGTGACAATCCAGAGGCTGCAGCTGGTGCAAAATGTGGCGGCCCAGCTCCTTACAGGATTGGGTCACCGGGAGCACGTTACACCAGTGCTTCGTTCTCTGCACTGGCTGCCTATTTTCTCCCGAGCCCGATTCAAGGTGTTGGTTCTCACCTTTTAAAGCCCTACATGGCCTCGGCCCGACCTATGTGTGGGACCGCCTCACTCCCCAGCTCCTCGATCAGCCCCTGTGGTCCGTTGGGGGCACCTTCTTGGAGGTCCCCCGAGTAAATCAGGGGAGCCACTAGGGAGAGGGCGTTCTCAGTGGCCGCATCTCAGCTGTGGAACTCCCGCCAGCAGAAGGCTCCACCTAGCCCCGGACCTGCTGACTTTTTGTCAGGCTTGTAAAACCTGGCTGTTCTGCCAGGCATTTGGTGGAGGGGAAGGGTGAGGGAGGGAGGAATGGGGGTGGGGGGTTTGAGGGCTGGGGGGGTTGTTTTATGTTTATATTTTTATGGCTTCCCCCTAAAGTGGTTTTATATTTGTATTTTATGTTTTATATTTTTGTTTTAAATTGTAAGCCACCCTGAGCTGCTTTGAAATTGTATAATAAATATAGTTCCTGGCCACCAGATGTTGAGCTGGGGTATCCCGGGTCTCATTGGCAGCTTGCCTGGGCTCTCGCACAGCCTGGGATAGGACCCGCTGGACTGGGGCAAAGTGGGCTGTCCCAGAGCCTGCATATCTGGCTCTGGGCCACTCTGCCAGCACAGGCTACCTCCACCATGACCTGCTGCCATGGCAGTTGTCATTGGCCACCTGTCATGGCAGGGGTGGGGCGTAGTGTGGGAGTGGCCGCACGTTCCCTGTTCTCCTTGCCTCTGAGCTGTGCTCCTGTCGGTCTGACCGCAGCATGTCTAGTCTATGCTGTGACAGGTGCGTACACAGTGAGCCCAGGCTGCCACGTTGTGGGCCAGCCCAGAATGCGACAGCCCAGTCGTCGTGTGGCTGTTCCCACTGGTTTCAGTGGAGATGGGATTTCATCCTTAGCTTCTCCTCCTTCATTCGTCATGTTTAAAATGGAGGCATTCCCCTACATAACGGGTGTTGTGAATACAAGCGTCTCACCAATATTATCAAGCTAAGATTTTAGAACAGTGACACTCAAGCTGTGATCCTCTGGCATTAAAAACTCCGATTGACTTTAGTGGTGGTGGAGTTTCCTGCTAGTTGTGATAGACAGACAGATATTTATTTACGACCATATAGGTCAGATTTCATATAAAAAATACTAGTCTCATATACATAAGAGACTTAGGTAAAAAGAAAAATACATCTTTCTTAGTGTATGAAAACATTTACCAACCAAAATTCCCGTATGCATACAACATACAACTTAATTACTCTAAGCATGAACTTTAATCCTCAGCATACATGAACTCCCTTATAAAATTCCTGTGTCATAACTTGACTTATCCCATCCTTGATAGCAAAAACTAAACTAATCTCTCCACTCTCAATGGACATAATATACTATATTGTAAATAGATATTTACCAAATTACCTAAAGTTTCCAGGTTTTAGAAAGTTCTGACTATTTCTCATTAGCCTGGATTTTCCTTTTTGCCTGAGCTGCACACAGAAACTTTGCAAGACAATATACAGACTTCACTGTCAACGCCAAAAAGAGGTGAATTGTCCTCTCATGTGAAGATGATTCATCCCCTTTCACCCACGGACTCAACCACTTTGTTCTTTCAGCAGTATACAGGGGGCATTCCCACAAAAGATGTGGGATGTCCTCCACCTTCTTCTGGGGACATGGACATAACCTTTGCGCTAAGGGAATTCTATGCCATCGACCCTTCTGAGCACTGGACTCCAACTGAGAAAATCTCGTGCGTGTTATTACTACTCTTAGATGATATTGAGGGATCAGAAGGTAAAGGGCTGGCATTGTTGGTGCAAATCTAAATTGGTTTAGGGGCATATATGTTAGTTTGGCCACCCTGGCTTCTGTCTCTTATACACATCTAGATGTGTATAAGAGACAGGCTCTGCTCCATACAAAAGAGTGGACTCAAATTTAACCTCCGCCACTCTCAGAGCTTCTAGATAGGGTTGTTTACCACAGTTCCCGAAGAACTTCAAAATTCCACATGCAGCCTGTTCAGCTTTCAGCCTGACCCTAGCCAGGTGTGATCTCCATGAAAGTGCTGCATCAAAGGCAACCCTCAAATAGGTATATGAAGAAACCGTTCTGAGTTTTTCTTTTCCTATTACCCATCAATGACTCTTAGATGTCCCAAAGGACATCGTTTTAGATTTGGGAACGTTTATAATTAGCAAGTTATCCTTTGCATATAGTTCTAAAGAGTTTAACATTCTCTGGAGTTCGATGGGTGACAATGACAGGAGAGTCATATCGTCTGCATAAAGTAACAAATACAGATTACCACCAATGGTCTTTGGGTGATGGTGAGCTGGGTTTTGCAGCATTCTAGCAAGGTCGTTTGTATAGAGGCTGAACAATATGCGGGTAATCACACAACCCTGTTTCACTCCCCTAACAGTCGGAAAGAAGGTTGTGAGCTCACCCTGTGCGCCGTATCTGACCGCTGTGCTAGTATCTGAATAATAATTTTGAATTAATTTCAGCAGAGGTGGATCTATACCCAACAAGTCAAGCTTTTGCCACAGTTTGGATCTGTCAATGGTGTCAAACGCTCCCTGTAGATCGATGAAAGCTACATAAACTGGCTGTTTCAAGGAATTATATTTCTTCAGAAGATGACATAATGAGAAACATTGATCAATACAGGAGTACCCGTGGCGGAATGCAGCCTGCTCTTCTATAATGATATTATTTTCCTCCACCCAAGCAGTAATATGTCCCAATAGATGTTTCCTGTATATTTTTGCCGGGACATCTATCAGGCTTATAGGCCTATAAGAGCCCAGATTATCCCTGTCTCCCTTCTTGTATATTGGAACCAATATATTAGTTTTCCATGTACCCGGAACCGGGTTGCCTGATATAACATTATTTATAACCTTGGGCAAAATCAAGGCCCCAAAAGACGGGTTAAACTTAAACAACTCGGGGGGCAAAGAGTCAGGACCAGACGCCTTCCCGACCCTAAGATCTTGAATATAATGAAGAATATCTTTATTTGAGACCATGTATGGTTTTAGATCATCCTCCCCCCATTCTTTCCTTACTGTGTCTCCATTGTGTACTGGAGCCTAGGTCAAATCATTGAATCCAAATTTCTCCCCATAATAGGAAGGGAGATATATGGGAATCCGGAATGGCGTTCCTTTGCCTCTTACTCCCTCTAACTATTTTCCAAAACTGGCGTGTGTCCTTAGAGGCTGCTGCCTGCATCAGACTCTCCCACATTGTTTTCTGATAGTTCTGTTTCTTGCGAGCCAAGAGCCTCTTATAGTTGCCCTTGGCCATTCTCCAGTTTACCTTAAACTCTTCCTCTTCAAACAATTCAATGTCTCCCAAAAGTTGTAGCATTTTCTTTTTTTCCGTTAGGCATTCCTTGTTGAACCAACCCCTATGGCCTCCATAACCCATCTGTTTCCCCCAAAAAATCAAAAGAACCAAATATAGTTCACTAAGGAGGGCCTGATCCCCATCTAGGATCTGGTCGGAGGTCTGTTCTGAGACTTGATCTCATTCCGTCTTAACTAGATGGGCAGAGCAAATGCCCATTACCTTTTGCTCTATCTCCTTGTCCCACTTAACATTCTTCCACACCGTTTTCTGAGGGAGGGAGGTTATTGATGAAAATACTCCCATACCTATGACTTTCCCTAGGCTGATTTTAACTATTAATGGGTGATGGTCACTCTCCGGTCTTAACCAAACTTGGAAAGCCAAACAGGAGTTCCAATAGTTATTATCGCCCAACACATAGTCCACAGTACTAAGTCCCCTCACTGAGCCAAAGGTAAATTGACCTGGTATATCAGGGGCAAGCTCGCCGTTTAACATCCTCCAATTGTTTTTCCTCATAAATTCACATAAGCGCCTCCCATCAGCGTTGGTCCTTTGGTCCAACATTTTCGGGCCTGATTCCATAAATGGCCTATTTTCTTTAATTGCTCTATCAAGATTTCCAACTCTGGCATTGAAGTCACCAACCAGTAGCAACATAGCATGTGGGGCCAATAATCTAATATATTGAACTTCGGTTTCAAGGAGGGGGACCCACCACCCTGGAGTCACACCTTTCTTCCTTGGGGGAAAATAGATGTTTATAACCACCAGGGTATTAAATTGTGGGGACTCCAGATGGTACTGCCTGAAAGTATGGAGAATCCCGATCTATTTCTAAAGAAGTACAGGTGGTTCTAACTGAAACGCCCACAGCCAGACCACCACAAAGTCTTCCTTTTTTATGTACTTTAGAAGCAGGCACGACATGGAAAACAAACCCATTTACATATGTCTCCTTCTAACCAAGTTTCCTGTAGAGCTATAATATTAAACTCGGAAAGAAAGGCTACCTAGTCCTTATCCAGCAACTTCTCCCCAAGTCCTGCAATATTCCAGGAGATTAGCTGGGAAACTAGGCCATAGTCTTTTCTTCCTTCAAGTCCCAGTCAATCAGACTGGGGCCGTACGTAATTTACCTCTCCATTCCCTAGGCCTCAATCTATAATTTTCCCCAGAGGATTTCCTTATTCCAATCCTACTTTTCTGTAACCCCTGGTTACCTGTAGTCCAATTTCTCAAACTTTTGTAGAAAGGTAAGGAATCCTCACCGATTTCCAGCCCTATCGCAGAAGTTTCTGCTTTATTGAGGATAAGTGTCCTTAAGTCCAAGTCCCCAAAACCAACCCTTACTGGAGAAAAGTGAAATCCCCCTCTGGCTTGATGGAGTCTGGAGACAAAAACAATTGCCTTGGTCAATCTAGGTGCCTGTATCTTTAACCTAGAGGCGAGATATCCCATCACCTTCTGTTTTAGTTGATGGACTGATTCATATTGGTGTTGTTCTAAATCATAAATAATGATGTTTCGGTCACAAAAATTATTTTTAAAGATATTATCCAAGGCAGTCTCATCAATCTGACATGGCCTTTCAGGGATACATGGATCCTTCACTCTGTACTTAGAGTGACTATTCTGCAAGTGAGTGGTGTTTTGATTTACAAATGTGGCTGGAGCTATCTCCTCTAACTGCAGGGCCCTTTCAGGTGTAAGAGAAACCAACTCCTCTGTCCTGCCAGTATACTTGTAAGTCTGAGTGTACCTATGGTGTGTAGGTTTAACCTTGTCAAACTGGCTAGTACTGTGATATGTTCGTTGAATAATTATTTCATCCTGAACTTCCTTTAGGGAGCTTTTAATCTGTTCCATACCTCCTACCATCTCTCGTATTTCAGATGAAAGATTATCAATTGATTGCCTAAGCAGTTTGCAGCAACAATACTCGTGAATAAGAGAATTAATTGTTTTCATACAGTTTGCTGCATTAATTTGCTGCAAAGGAGACAATTGTTGGTAACTTTCTAGGACTGTAATAAAACTGTTCCCTAGATTTGAGTTCAGTGATATTGAGCTGGCCTTTAAGGAAGAGTCCAGATCTATTTTAGGCTTTGAGGAAATTCTCTCCTTGGGTGAAGGGAAATCTGATATATTACTGGTAATAGTAGCCATAGGGCTACCCATCGTCTCCACCCTCTCTCGCAGGTGCCCATAGGTAGCTAAAGGGTCCACCTCCTTAGGGTGAGAAGCTATAACTAGTGGGGAAGAAGTACACATCAACTCCAGCTGCTCAAGCTTCCTCCCTCTGTGTGTAATATATTTTGTTATTTTAGCTTGAGTGTTAAGCTTCCTTGCTGCTTCCAGGAGAGATGGAGTTCCCCTATTGTCACCCTCCATGGAGACTTATAACTATCAGCCCCTTACTCTCCAAGGATGTCACTCACCCACCCAGAAAAGGGGAGTATTGGATGGGGGCTAGAAAGCAGCAACCTGCCACTCCCCGAGAATAACCTCCTATTTATACAACAAAAGAGGTCAAACCAAAATTGTTTTTCGGCCTTCTATCATACCTTAGACAAACTCCCACCAAAAGTACCAGCCCCTCATCCAGCCAATAGGAATACTCTTTTGAACCCCTCACCCCCAAAAGACACTTCTACCATACATTAGGCACTCAAAAAGACAAAAATAGCGTAAACAGTAACTAACACATAAAGTCAACGCAAGGATAGTAAAACAAAACACGGCCAGCCCATGGCCAGCGCCTAAGGCCGCACGCACAAAGGCGCGCCCTTGCGCGCAGAGCCCTTAGGCGCGACACCCGTTGGTACAAGCTTTTGGTGCTGCCGCAAGGTGCGGATCTTGCTCTTATAGTCTGGTGGGGCGGGGATATACGCAGGTTCCTCCGATTCCCAGGTGAACTCAATTGACACTCTCTGGCAGTACACACAGTTCCACCTCCGGGGGGCTTAGCTGTCACGTAACAAGGAGCCAACACGAAAGCTCAGGGGGGTGCAAACACTCACCCAGGGACCAGTTTCCCGGTCACTTGCCCCTAAGTCCCTTGCTCACCACACCCTGCTAGTTGTGATTGGTTCAGGAGCCATATGGACAGTGCTTAACAAAGAGACACACACACATGTAGGATGGAACTGTGGAAATCACACGTGTGTGTGAGAGAGACAGAGAGAGAGAGATGTGGATTGTTCATAGGGGAAGGAGAAGACCACCTATGTCATACGCATCCCCCTCCTGTAGTACCCAGCAAGGAGAGACCCTCTCACTCCTGGACTAGAGCTCTGAGCTATGGCATGTTCCTGCTCAAGCTGTGCAAGATTTCCCGTTCTCTGCTCCTAAAATATGGCTTGGTTGGGTAAATCGGGTCCGGCTTTCCTCAAGTTTCCTAGAACATAGTAATGGTAGTGGCCCCCAGCAGGGACACTGGCAATAATGGCAAAAAATATCTTGTTGCCCAGATACACAGGGACCCAGTGTTTACTGCTAATTGGTGCCCTGCTACTTGGGGCAGGAAGCAGGGGAAGAGAAAGGAACCCAGCACGTCTGCATGCGTCTCAGCATATGCCTTCTTTGTGTCAGGTGGATACTGATGCACGAATCCACAGATCATAAGATGAAGAGCTAATGGCAGTTCAGAAGCTGCAGTCTGAGTATCACTGCTTTGATTCTCTGGCAGGATAGGATCTGTGCAAACATGTTAGTATGGGTGTGAATCCCATGAAAGTGAATGGGAATCATGCCTGTACTAACAGCTAGCGCAAGTATAATTGACCTGAGGAGAGGAGGTGGGATGTTGCACACCGCACAGGTAATAGGTGCTGTAGATAAGTGCTTTACCATTGGGAGGGGTGCAGAAATAGCAGTAATATGTTCCATAGACTATTGATAAACAATCTAAATAAAATTCAATTACTGGTGAGCATGGTGCAACTAAAGCAAAC
>QEPC01003261.1:2552038-2593879 GCA_003113815.1 Sphenodon punctatus
AAAGTCTTGCCCCTTAGTGAAACTTAGGACCCTAACCAGAAAGGCACTATGGAAAATTTTACCAGTAGAGCAATGACTTAACTGTAGAGCAATGATCTGCTAAGCTAAAGTGTTCCTATCGCACCATACCTCCCTGAGCTTCTTTAACATTTAGGGTGGCCAGATATGCAAATTTTAGAGGATACATGAGAAATACAGGTTGCAGGGCTGCATTGGCGTCAATGCAACCCTGCAACCTGTATTTCTTATGTCCTCTAAAATTTGCATATCTGGCCACCCTATTATAATAATAATAATTATTATTTATTTACTGCTTGGCAAGTGGCCGTTGCAAATAAAAGGAAATAAAATAAAATACATCCTTCAAGAAGGGTTATACAGACTTACCCCAAGTGGCCAAATTTACAAAAAATATACATAAACAGAATATACAAATATTATAAAAAGGTTGTCCAAGATCTGTTCAAAAGACCATCGTAGACACAACCAAACCCCCTAACAGGCTCCATAATTAAACATATTACATAAAAGATAAACAAACACACATAATTCATTATCCACCATACTATGGTTCCTGATGCTTAATAATATAGGCGTACCTTAAAAATTGGGCCACTTTCACAGTCACTACAGAGGAATAATCCCTCAGCAGCAATTTTGTATAAAACAGCTCTGATATACCAGGGAAGGGGGCTATTAATGGAAGAATAATTCTTGTACGTGCCTTCTTAAGAAGGGGGCATTCCCAAGGGATGTGTTCCAAGGAGTCAGTTCGGCGGTAAGGGCAATGGCAAAGGCGTTGAGCTAATTGAATACCTTTATAACAGCCTTCGACCAAAACTGGTGAAAAACAATTAAACCTTGCCAAGAGAAATAACCTCCTATTCTGGGGTCTGACACCACCCCCCAGATAGGAGGCAGGGCAAAGGGAATTATTTGCCCAATGAAGATAAGAGGCCATAGACCCACTGTCGCCAATTAGTGATTTCATGTTCTGACATTCATTATCGAATAGTCTCCTCAGTACTAATTTCTTTGCCACATTGTAGCCTAACGGGAACAAAGCCTCCGGGCATAATCCCAATTTGTTTATCTTCTCGACTATGGCTCTAACCCAGATGTTCTGGGGACGATCTTTAACCACTAACAATGACAAAGGGGAAGCTAATCTGAAATGAAGCCTTAGCCAAAACCAGATTGCTGCAAACCAAACCCGTTCCTGCAATGTTTGGAGCCCACATTCCATAATAAGAACCATATTACTGACTTCAGGGGGGGTGGCTAACAGGGCACGAATACAACCGACTTGTAGCCTTTCCAAAATCTTCCCTTTATCCAGGGCCCAAAAATGGACACCATACAACAGTGAGGGGATGCAATTTTGGGCCAGAATTTTAATTGCCGGCACAATCATCTGGCCCCCTCTAGATCTAAAAAATGCCAATAAAGCTTTCGTAAATTGTTTAGCCCTAGTCTGCATAGCCTGGGTTTGCAGTGTCCAGCCACCATTCGCCTGAAATAGGAGGCTGAGATATTTGTAGCTCTTTTCCTGTGCGATCTCTCTTCCTGCTATCTGCCATCTATGCACTACCCTCCTTTGGGGAAAAAAAGACCACCTTGGTCTTATTGTGGTTTAGCTCTAGATAATTTGTACTACAATAGCTTCCAAAAACCTCTAGAGCGTGTCTTAATCCCACCTGGGAACGGGAAAGCAGCACTGTATCATCAGCATATAACAAGCAAGCTATATGAATACCATCTAACCTGGGGTGCGGTGGGGTGGGGTGGGTGTGTGGGTGTGAGAAGGAATGGAAAGAGCCTTCACCACACATTGAAAAGGGTGGGGGGGCAACACACAGCCTTGTTTGACACACACACACCCCGCTCTGTCTTGATATTTGCTGACAGAGCACCCCCAGAGTTCAGTCTGACGCTGATAGAGGTATTCATATGGAGACATCTAATGGGGAATAAAAGGCGCTGATCGAGACCCAAGGCAGCCAACCTCCGCCAAAGGTGATCTCTAGAAATCAAATCAAAGGCTGCTCTTCGGTCGATAAAGGCCACATATAGCACCTTACAAGGCCCAGAATACTTCTGTATCAGGTGAGCAAGGGTGAAACAATGGTCCCCTGTAGAGCATCCCTCCCTAAAACTTATCTGCTCCTTGGCTTTGATATCCTGTTCTACCAGCCACCCCTTTAGCTTACCCAGTAGATATTTTGCATATAGCTTACTAATAATACTAAGCAGGCTGATGGGCCTATAATTACCTGGTATCTCAGGACTTCCTTTCTTAAACATAGGGACCACTATGGCTTCACCCCACTTCTCGGGCAAAATGCCCATATCGTTAATAGCTGTAAAAAGGGATGCAAGGACCGGAGCCCACCAGTCCACTCCTGCTTTCAAAAACTCAGCAGGGGTATAATCAGCCCCTGGGGCTTTGCCTCCTTTGAGGGCACCTATCAGCTCTGCCACCTCTCCTGATGTAACTGGCTCCCAGTATTGATTGGTTGCAGATGTCCCAATAGTAGTGGCAAGTGGACTTGGGGCAGTATATAATGATGTAAAATGGGCAATCCAATCTTCCTCTGTAACCATCTTCCTACCTTGGGTTAGCTTACTCCACACTAGGGTTCCACCTTATCCCCCTAATCAATTTCCAGAATCTTAAGCAATTGGTATCCCTAAAGGCCCTGTCTAATTCTTCTCATGCCAACCTATTAGATTTCTCCCGCTTAAGCCTCAGAAGGTTCTTATAGTCACGCTGACGCCCCCCCCACCCCAAAAAAAAAAAATCGTGCTAGAGGTTGGGACTGTTGGAGATTCTGAATCGCCTATATAAGCACTTCACCTTGGACCGGGCGGCCCTACAATCTTCGTCAAACCAAGAGGGAGCCATGGGAAAGTCTATAAGAAAGCTGGCATTATGAAGCTGGCAATCTTATATGAACATACCAGCTGTTATGATGGAGTAAGGGGACTTGCAGCAGCAGCAGTTTTCATCAGTGGTGTAGACAGTAACAGTGTCTAGGAAAACTGTTGTTGTCTCTGCTTCTCCTGGGGGGTGCTTCACCCCTCAAGAACCTGCTGTAGGGCCTTTGTGAGCCTCTAGAGACCTGCAAGAGCCCCACTAGGCCTTGCTTCGCTGCCGCCCCACCCTCAAGAGCTTGCAAATTGAGAAACTTTCAAGACCCTCACTTTGTCCTGCCAGGGCAAGGCTTTCTCTGGGTCCTGGACAGTCATTCTGATCAGTCAGCACTCATCGGGAAGGTCCGTGTTGAAGCCAGTAGGAGGCAGCGCTAAAGCTCTGTCTGGGCATGTTTGGTGTGGGACCACCCCCAGTTCATCTGCCTCTGACCAAGCAGGAGTGTGGCAAGCAGCGTGAGCCGCTTAGAAGGCCCAGAACCCACCAAACCCCAACTGGGGACCTATTGGCCCTTAGGGGCAAGGAGCCAGGACAGACAGGGCTCTTAGCCCATACTCAGTGGGGAAATAGATCCTCCTACTGCCTCCCAGCAGTGCGGGAACAGAGAGAAATGGAGCAGTGGGACCCAGATCAGCTGGGGAACACTCTACTTCCTGAGAACATCAGAATGATGCTGACCAGAGGCCGCCAGCCATCAAAAGACGCACCGGTAAGCCCCCACCCAAAATAGGGAATCAGACTGGGAGGAAGAGCCTGTAGGAACTTCAACCCGCAGCTCTCCAGCTGGCCATCCTTAATAATATACTTCTCTCCCTGGAAAAATTAAATAACAGGCTTTCCAGTGAGAACAGGGGCAGGCTAAAAAAGGAGACGGGAAAGCAAAAGCAATCCCCCTTCTGCCCCAGGGCTTACAAAGGCTGATCCAAAGTGGTGGGAAAAGGCAAGGCCACCACCAAAAAGGGTAAACTCCCCCTCCTAGACTCCTCGGACTCTGAGTCTGATAAGGAAACCTCCCCACAAGGGGATCAGGCTGACCTACAAAAGGGGCTTGGAGGCCATTAGATTTTGCTTCCCACACAGAGGTGAACAAGAGGAGACAGGAGATCAAAGTGATCATTCCCAAGCAGACAATGCTAATAATGAGGAAACTGAGACATTAGAGGAGGGACAGCTCCCAAACAGCCCTCTAAGAGCAGATGAAAGAGAGAGAGACAGGGAATTCTTCATCTCATTTAAAGACCTTTTATTTAGGTTCATCAAGAAAGCCCTACATCCCAGGCAATTAGGCGAGGAAGAACAATAATCAGAATCCTCCGATGAGACTCTGCCAGGGGATATCTACCCAAATTTCTAGGGGCAGACAAGGAGTTCCCCGTAGACAAATCATTCGAGAGATTGATCAGAGCAGAGTGGAAACATCCAGGGGAAACAAGCAAAGTTGTCCAGACAACAGGAGAACATAGCCAGGAAGTGTAAGTCCAAAGCAGATATGTTCAGAGTCCCTAAAGTGGATGCTGCTGCAGTCTCCTTGGCCTGACAATCAGTATTACCATCAGAGGGGGACTTGTACCCTAAAGACCCCTGTGACAGGGGCATGGAATCTAGCCTCAGAAAGGACTAGGAGACCTCTGCCACGGTCCTGAGAATGACTACCATGTCCTCCTACTGTGCCTGGGCCCTCTTAAAATGAATTTGCCAGGCTCAGGATCCTAACCTAACAAATAAAAGGGCCAGAATTCTGTCCTCTAGACTTCTGCTAGGCATTTCCTTCTTAATGGATTCCACCACCAGACACCCTATCATGGGCCACAAAGGCTATGGCAGCGAATGTGGCTGCACGCAGGCACCTCTGGTTAAGGTCCTGGAAGGTGGACCCCCACGCCAAAAACCTCCTAGTGTCGGGAATTCCAGGGACCAAAATTGTTTGGGGTGTGCCTCGACAAATTATTGGAGGAAGCAGTGGATAAAATAAAATAAAACAATCCCTCAAACGGTTCAGCAACCAGAGGAGGAATTTTCAACCCTACTCTAGACCCTCCACTTCCCTCAGGCGAGGGGAACCCTCATCTAATCGAAGGGGCACCAGAGGGTGCTCCAGGTGGCAGCCTAGAGGAAGATCCTCTAACAAGGGTAGACAATCTTTCCAGCAAAAACAAAACCCAGCCAATAAGGAAGCATGAATACCTAGCTTCCTCATCAAGGCCAGACCCATGCATAGAGGCCGCCTCTTTGACTTCGCCCACAAGTGGGAGGAGGTAACCTCAGATGCATAGGTACTTAGCATGATAACCTATGGCTACTCCATAGAGTTATATCAAGCACCACTACTACGCTTCCTCTCCTCTCAAAGATCCCTCAAACCAGAAAAACATTCAGCCATGAATAACAAGATCAAGAGACTGCAAAAGATAGGGGTGATACAGCCAGTCCCAGAAGCCCAAAGAACACAAGGACTTTACTCAATCCCTTTTCTAGTCCTGAAAAAATCCAGAGATTGGAGAGCTGTTCTGGACCTAAAGTTTGTGTATTTATTTATTTCAAAAATTTATATCTTACCCCTCTCACACTTGTAGACTTGTCGGGGATTTAAGTCTGAATGTTGGCTGGTGAACCTGTTGAAGTGTTATCTTGCCTTGTCTCTATTGTAGAAAAAAGACACAGTTCCTCTTCAGGTCTGCGAGAGTGCCTCTGTTCCTCATGGAGTTCATATGCGGGCCTATCACCCCAGGGGATTGGCTAACATGAGTCAGTCTCTGGGAAGCATATCTCCACATCCCGATTTGCCCAAAACTCAGACAGTGGCTCAGGTTCTCCTACAACCACGAGCATTGGCAATACAGGGCCCTCCTGGTTTGGACTGGCATCAGCACCCCGGACCTTGTCTAAGGTGCTCATTGTTCTGATTGGCAAGCTCAGAAAGGAGGGGATCAATGTCAACCCCTACTTAGATGACCTACTCATCAGGCCACCCTCCTGAGAACAATCTGAGCAGGATCTAAACCAGACAATCGCATTCCTCACAAAACACAGCTTTGTAACAAACATAGAAAAAAACCATCTCACTCCCACAAGTTCCCTGGAGCACCTGGGCATGTTAATTAACACTGAACTAAACTGTCTTTTTATTTCAACGGAGACAAGACAAGATAATAACACTTCTCCAACAGGTGATCCACTAGCCAACATCCAGACTCAAATCCTGACAAGTCTACTCATCCTGCATCCATCTGATACCATAGGCAAGATTCCACCTACGACCCCTACAGAACTTCTTCCACCAGTTTCAGAGACAGATCTGCGAGGGCCAGGAGTTCTCCATAGAGGTACCAACACACGTAAAAAGGGCTCGGGAGTGATGGCGTGCCCCACACAGACTATTTTTATTTTATTTTATTTTAATGGTTTTACTACCCTTCCCCTCCTGCCACAGGCAGCTTGGGGCGGCTTACAGTAACAACCAGATAAAACCACAATAAAGCTAAAACCATATTCAAACAGTAATCTGTTAAAACCATTCATAAAGGAGGACAAAAATAACCCACAAAACCCCATCACACACACCCCGCCCATCTCACTCTCATTCTTCTAAACAAGGGGAGATCCGGGGCCAACCGGGCCCCACCGGAAGGGAGTTCCACAGCTGCAGTGCGGCCACCGAGAACATCCTCCCCTGCGTGGCCCCTGGAAGACTCGGGGGATCTCAAGGAGGGCATCCCTGGAAGATCACATGGGCTGCCCCAGGACCCAGGGAGTGAGGTGGTTCCGCAGATAGGTAGGGCCTAGACCGTTTAGGGCTTTACAGGCAAATACAAACACCTTGAATCGGACCTGGAAAACTATCGGCAACCAGTGCAGAGAACGGATAATTGGTGTAATGTTCCCATCAACCCACCCCCGTCAGGAGGCGGGTCGCCGCATTCTGCACCAGCTACAATTTCCGAGCCGTCGTCATGGGTAGCCCCACGTAGAGTGCATGGAGTAGTCTATTCTAGAGGTGATGAAAGCATGGATGACAGTAGCTAGGTCGGAGTCCGAGACATATGGCCAAAGCCATCGCACCAGATGTAATTGGCGAAAAGCACTCCTTACCAGAGTCTCCACCTGAACATCAAGGTGGAGTTGGGAGTCAAGGAGTACCCCCAGACTCCGTACCTGGGAGACCAAAGTAGGGCAGACCCTGTCAATAACGGGGGTGGCCCTCATTCAATCCCCCACAGACATCAGACACCGGGTAAGCACCGAGACTGCCGGTCCAGGGTCTGATGAAAAAGAGAAGTAAAACTCCCAGGGGATCCCACTATCAGACCCCGACAGGATTACACCAACCACAGACTCAAGTGTATCCAGTTGGCGGGTGCATTCAAGCGGGAGATCTGCGCAGGGGACCTGGTCCCACACGGGCAAGATAAACAACATCAACATCCAGCTAAAAGCAGTAAGACTGGTACTCCTCCACTTCGCTCCCCAAGTTTGAGGGCTTCATATCCTAGTTCACATGGACAACACCACTGCCTGAGCCTATGTCAGCAATCAAGGGGGATCGAAGTCCTGCTTCCTCTCCAAAGAGGCAACACAGCTATTGACATGGGTAGAGAAACACATTCTCTCTCTCTAAGGGCAGTACACAGCAAGGGTCAGTCAAATGTGCATGCCGATTAGCTGAGCAGACGAAAAATAGACTCCAGAGAATGTTTGCTCTGAGAGCACGTTCTCACTCATAATTCCTCCTAGTATCAGGGGAATTCCAGGGACCAAAATTGTTCAGGGTGTGCCTTGACAAATTATTGGCGGAAGCAGTGGATAAAACCAAGAAACAATTCCTCCAACAGTTCAGCAACCAGAGGAGGAATTTTCAACCCTGCTCTAGGGGAAAAGGGTCCTGGGGAGAGTGTGAGATCCTGCCTGGTGTGAGCAGGTGGGATGTGGGAATTGGTGGGGAGGGGGATCTCCCTCACCGTGTGGCGGAGCGGCTGGGGGGCGGGGTCCGGCTGGCAAGGCCGCAGCCGTTGTGGTTGTGATGAGGTGGGGGAGATATGATCCCTCGGGGTGGAGGTGGGGGGTGAGATCTGTGAGATGGGTCAAGTGTGTGTTTGTTGCCTGTCCCTCTCTCTTCCTCCCAAGCAGGTGACAAAGTGGGTCTCACTTCCTCCCAAGCAGGTGACAAAGTGGGTCATGCGACCTTGTGTGCATTACGGAGACCTGGCTGGACGATGAGTTGGGGCCTATTTTGGCTGATCTCGTGCCAGCCGGATACTCCGTGCAACATCAGCCTCGGTTGGAGGGATGGGGCGGAGTGGTGTAGCCATTATTTTTAAGGATTCATGCTCTGTCAGGAGGTATATGGTGCAGGCCATATCGGGGGTAGAGATCCTCCATCTCTTGTTTGATTTGGTGGGGGACAGATTGGGGGTGCTGCTAGTATACCGTGCACCTACCTGTATGGATGCATCCTTACTCACTCTGATGGAGCTGGTGTCGGATGTGGTGTTGCGCTTCCCAAAGACACTAGTCTTCGGGGACTTCACCATACATGCTGACGCCAGTCTCGGTGGTGCAGAGCGTGAGTTCATGGCAACCATGGTCCTGTCCCAAATTTGATGCCGCACTTATGGCGGCTGTTGGGGGATTGGATGAGGGCGAGTCGACTGAAGTTGAATCCTGACAAGACGGAGGTGATGGTGGTAGAGAGGGCAGTGGATGTGGCAGCTCCCATCAATGGCATTCATCCTCCGCTGGTATCCCAGGTCCGTAGTCTGTGCATGCTCCTCAATCCGCAGCGCCGCCTGGATTCCCAGGTGGGGTGTGGTGAGGAATACGTTTCGCCAATTACATCTGGTGTGACGGCTTCAGCCATATGTTTCAAATAGTCACCTGGCCACCATTATCCATGCTTTAATTACCTCAATATTGGACTATTGCAATGCGCTCTACGTGGGGCTACCTATGGTGATGGTCTGGAGACTGCAGCTAGTACAGAATGCGCGTCACCTTGAGCAGAATGCGGGTCACCTTACGGGGACGGGTCACCTTGAGCACGTTACTCCAGTACTCCGGGCTCTGCACTGGCTGCTTATAGTCTTCTGGGCCCGATTCAAGGTATTAGTTTTGTTCTATAAAGCCCTATATGGCCTTGGCCTGACTTACCTGCTTAACCACCTTGCTCTTTGTGCACTCTGGAGTGGCCTCTGCAGTCCGCTGGGAGCGCCCTTCTCGAGGTCCCCCAGGGAGAGGGTGTTCTCGGTGGCTGCACCTAGGCTGTGGAACTTTCTCCTGCTGGAGTCCCAGGTGGCCCTGGATCTCCCCTCCTTCCATCGTACGTGTAAAACCTGGCTGTTTTGCCTGGCGTTTGGTGAGGGAGATGGGGGGTTGGTTCTGTGTCTTTTTTTAATTGTATTTTACTGATTGTATGTGTGATGTGTTTTAACGTTGTAAGCTGCTCCAGGCTGCTTGGAGCAGGAGGGGTGGAGTAGAAAATGATTTTATAAATAGATAAGTAATTCAACGATCTTTGCCGGCTGAAGGTCAACCTGTTTTCCTCCACTGAAAACAACAAGGCTCCCCGATTTCTGCCTTGCTTCAGCCTGCGATGCACTCAGTCAGACCTGGCCAACAGGCCTAATGTATGCCTTGCCCCTACTAGCCTAGACCATATCCAAGATATGAAGGGTGAGAGCTCAAATCATCCTGGTAGCACCTTGATGGCCCCAAAGACCATGGTTCTCTGACCTGGTGAACCTGCAGGTAACTCCTCCTCTTACTCTACCTGTACACTGGGAACTCCTCATGCAGGGACCAGTTTGTAATCCCAACCCGCACATCTTCAATCTAACAGCATGGAGATTGAGTGGTGAGCTTTAAGCAGGCTGGGATACTCAAGAGCAGTCATACGGACCCTGCTAGCAGACAAACACAAGTCCACTCGGTGCATATACCAACATACGTGGAGGGCTTTTGCAACTTGGTGCCAGAGTAGATTGATCTTTGTTCACCAGGAATCAAGAACATTTTGGAGCTCTTGCAGGAGGGTCTGCAGAAGGGACCAAGTCCCAATACTTACTTTGAGTAATACCCTTAGCACAAGATCTAACCACAGATCATCACTGCAGCCACAGACCAAGAAATTCCTTAGAGCAGCAAGAATGCATCCTCTTCCTGTGATTCACCACTTCCACTGGGATCTGAACACAGTTCTACAGACCTTACTGAGATCTCCTTTCGAACCTTTTCAGAATATTTTGTTATACCTCCTGACAATAAAATTAGCTTTTCTAATTGACATTACATCGGCTAGACACGTCTTCGAGCCCAGGGCAGTGGACACAAATAGATGTATCTTCAGACAGGACTCAGTGTTACTCAGATTAGATGAGGCCCTTATCCCAAAAGTGAATACAAAATTTCATAGAGCACAAGAAATCTTCATGTCTTCTTTCTGCCCACGTCCCAAACATGCGCAGGAGAAGCTGTGGCACAATTTGGATGTCAGGTGTATTCTGAAGCTGTATCTTAACCGTATAGCACTATTCAGAAATTCAACAGCATTGTTAGTTAACTTTAAGTCTCGAAATTCAGGGGTCAAAGCTTCAAATACAAACATTTCCAAATTGATCATGGTTTGTGTTACAGAAGTCTTCAGGGCACAGGATAAATCTCTCCCTCAGCACATTTCAACGCATTCATTGAGGAGCGCTGCCACTTCGGTGGCATTCAGTGCAAGAGCTTCTTATGAAGAAGCGTGCAGGGAGGCTACTTAGTCATCCTTGCACACTTCTACTAAACATTACAAGATTAATACACTCGAGGCTGCTTTTAGCAGGAGGGTCCTGCAATGGGTGTTGGCTTGATCGCAGTATTCGGGGGAGAGGACTTTTCTGCTCTGGGCTGCGGCCAGTCCAACTCCTGGGTGACACTGCGCTTGACCAGCAGGAGGCAGGAATCAAAGAAACTGACTGCGCATGTGCGGGGTCACCTTCTTGCGCAACTCGGTTTCCTTCCTGCCTCCGTGCCGGCAGGAGCAGCTTCACTCTGCTCAGGAGAGCAGGGCTTTTTTTTTTTTTTTTAAAAGGAAAACTAATAAGAAAAAGGAAAGAAGAGGAAAGGGGGCAAAGGAGTTCTGCCCCGGGAGAGAGAGACTGGAGCGGCCGAACCCGCGACAGGATCCTGCGCTCCACCCAGGCCTCCCTGTCCGCGCGGGCTCTCTCCCTTCGCCTTTCCAGCTGCGGGTCCTGCGCTCTGTCCCAGGACCCAAGGCACCAGCGGCATCGGACTTTTTTCTCAGCGGCCCTGCAGAGATCTGCCCTCCTCCACTGCAGATCGTAGCGGGCGGCCGCCATCTTGGCCACGAGGCTCCAGCCCGGAAAGCACCTTACGCCGCAGCCCCAGCCACCGACCAGGCCCCGGACAGACAGCCCCGCTGCCGCCAGCCACATTCCGGCACCTTTGCGATGAGCCGCCCCGCGCCAACGGCCCGGAGCCGCCGCTTCCACTAGCCCAGCTGCTGCACCCACCGCCTCCGCCTCTCCTGCCGGTGGACCGGCCCCCACGCAGCATCCCGGATCCATCCCACCGCCCCAGCTGAGACTGCTCCAGCCTCCTCCCGAGCGGCACGGGACCCCAACTCAGCACAGCAGTTCCTGCACCGCCGCCCGGACTGTCCTTCGACCCCATGGGGTGTCAGGTACAGGGAGGGGGGGACAAAAGAAAAAAGCACCCCCAGAGGAGGCACAAGGGGCAAAGGGCCCACAGGGAAAATCAGGGGATCTGCTGCCGCCCATCCTAACTAGGGAAGGGGATCCTCCCAAGGCAGCCCCGGCCAAGGATCGCGCCCCCCCCTCCGCAGGACACAATGGGTGCAATTGCCGAGGCCCTCGCCAGCATCATGGCCCGCCTCAACAGGCTAGAGCATCCCCTCCCCATAGAAGGAGGTAAAAGACCCTGGGGAACCGAGGGTGCGCCCCCAGCCAAACAGCCACAACCCAGGGGCAGGGGGGGTGCGGCAGCCAGGGCCACGAGGCTTCTGGCCTTGGGGTCTGAATCAGAGGAAGAGCTCTCCACCTCATCCCCGGTCCCCCACCCCAGGCCACAATCTCGCTCCCTCAGCCTGAGCAAATCTCAGGGGGAGGGGACAGCGACATCTCCCCCTCAGAGGAGGAAGGAGAGCTGGGGGACTTGGAAGGGAGGGGTCCTAGGCACAGAGCCACGACGCACTGCCCGTAGCCCCCGACCACGGGAGGGAATTCCCAGTCCAGTACTGGGAGGAACTCAAGAAGCAGGTGGCTCGCACGCTTCAACTGAAGGAGAGGGCCACAAAGGACCAGCCCTCAGAGTCAGAGGACGAGCAGGAGGCCAGGGCCCATATGCCCAGGGTTCACAAACCTGATAAGGGCCTACCCCTCGGCCAGGCCTTTGAGAAGCTAGTATTGAACGAGTGGAAACAGCCCACCCGCTCATACAGGCTTCCCAAGCAGCAACAGCAGCTATACGATTTCTCCCAGCGTAGGGGAGCACTCCTCCACCAACCCAAGGTGGATGCAGAAGCAGCCTTCCTAGCTCGTCAAACCCTCTTCCCGACCGAGGGAGACCTTTATCCCAAGGACTCCACTGATAAGGCCATCAAAGGGGCTCTGCGCAGGGGATTCGAAGCAACAACCGCGGCCATGAGGATGAACACAGCAACCTCGTACGTCACGAGAGCCCTCATCTCTAGGTTTCAGGAGGTACCGAATGAGGATATCTCTGAGAAGAAGGCAACAGCCCTCACGTCGCGCATAATGTTAGGAATAGCTTACATAGCCGACGCATCCACGGACACGCTAAAAGCTTCTGCCAGAGCAGCAGCCTCAGGAGTAGCAGCTCGCAGACGTCTCTGGCTTCGATCATGGGGTGGGGACCACACAGCGAAGAATCTCCTGGTGGACAGCCCCTACAGCGGCCAAAAGCTTTTTGGCGCATACCTAGAGAAGGTACTTGTAAAGTGCCAGGTACACTGCTGGCGCTATATAAATGTTTGTTAATAATAATATAATTGGAGGACCATACCAGCAAGGAGAAGCGCACGACTCTCCAGCAGGTGGGCAACAGGAAGCCCTCCTTTCGTCAAGCACGCTTCACAGGAGACTCGGCGGGGCTCAGAAGAGGAAATGCAAAAGGCTCATTCCACAGACAGCAACCCAAGGGTAAGCCTGGCTGGCAAGGAAAGAGGAGGTACCAGCCACCCCCTTGCGACAGACAGCAAGGGGGCTCCAACCAGAGAAAACAAGAACGATCATCCCATGCACATCGGAGGCAGGCTTCTGGATTTCTCTCCAGTCTGGGAAGTTTCAGTCTCTGATGCATGGGTAAGGGAGGGCATAGCTCAGGGCTACTCAATAGAGCTCCCCTCCTCCAAGCAAGTTCCTTTCCTCGCCAGTCTCATCCAGACCACAAAAACACCGGGCCATGCTCCAAGAGATTCACCGGTTGCACGCCATCGGAGCCATAGAACCAGTGCCGCTGAATCAACAGGGTCAAGGGCTCTACTCCATACTATTCCTCGTACCGAAGAAGTCGGGCGAATGGAGAGCGGTCCTTGACCTCAAATGCCTAAACAGACGCGTAAAAAGCAGAGGTTCCGCATGGAGACCCTGAGGACAATTTGCCAAGCAATCATGAAGGGTGACCGGATGGCCTCCTTCGACCTAAGAGAGGCCTACCTTCACATTCCAATTGTCCCCAGCCACCGGAAGTGGCTCAGATTTGCCTACCACGGGGGGCACTGGCAGTACACGACTCTCCCGTTTAAACTGGCCTCAGCCCCACGCACCTTCACAAAGGTCCTGGTGCCGTTGATAGCGAATCTCCGCCTACAAGGGGTCCACGTGCACCCATACCTGGACGACCTTCTCATCCGCTCTTCCTCCAGGAAGAAAGCAGTGAGGGATGTCCAGACGACGATCGGGTACCTGACCGACCATGGTTTTCTGATCAACAATCAGAAGAGCCACCTGATCCCATCGCAGCGGCTAGAACACCTAGGTGTGATTCTGGACACAGAAAGAGACAGGGTCTTCATCACCCAACAACGGCAAGAGAAGATCAGAAAGGGAGTGCTCTCTCTGACTAAAAACCCTGGCAGCCCTCCTGGGCCTGCTCGTGTCCTGCATCCAGCAGGTAGTATGGGCTCGCTTCCACCTGCGTCCGCTCCAATGCCTTCTCAGACCATGGCAGACACATCTCATTGCAGGCAGCAACTCCTGGATACAGATACCACGCACTCTAGCAAGGAACATGCACTGGTGGCTCATAGACAAGCTGTTCCAACCGGGCTCACCCCTCTCCAAGCCTGCAAGAGTCACAATCACGATGAATGCAAGCCTGACCGGGTGGGGAGCCCACTCCCAAGCCTTGAGGGCCCAGGGGAGATGGTCAGCAACGGAAGCAGCCAGCAGCATCAACCTTCTCGAGCTCAGGACCATCAGACTCAGCCTACTAAGTTTCCCGCATGTGCAAAACTCACACGTCCTAGTGTTCACGGACAACACGACAGCAAAGGCATACGTGAACAACCAGGGCGGATCGAGGAGCAGGACGCTGTACGCGGAGGCATGTACTCTCCTCGCCTGGGCGGAACTCCATCCACTATCGCTCAGGGCTCTGCACATGAGGAGAGAAGACAACACGGAGGCGGACTGGCTCAGCAGACAACGCCTGGACCCGGGGGAGTGGTTCCTATGCCCACAGGCCTTCAACCTGATATGCTCAAGACTGGGGTCCCCTCAATGGGATCTGTTTGCATCACCAGCAAACACAAAGGCCCCCCTGTTTTTTTCTCCCGAACAAGAGCCCAAGGCGCGCAGAGGGTGGACGCCCTCAACTCCCCCTGGCCCTGAACGCTCCTATAGGCCTTCTCCTCTCCCCCCCCATTCCCTCTGATAGGGCAGGCATTGGCAAAAGCCAGGACAGAGAGAGCAATCCTCATCCTGGTGGCTCCATTCTGGCCGAGAAGACCGTGGTTCTCAGACGTAGTGGAGCTATCAGTATTGTCATCCCTGTTCCTTCCACAAAACCCGAACCTTCTGACACAGGGTCCCTTCCAATTTGAGGGTTTGGCCCACCTGAAGCTAGCTGCATGGACATTGAACGTGCAGCGCTAAGGGAACAGGGTTTCTCGGAGGCGCTGATGAGCACTCTCCTAGCCTCCAGAAGGCCTTCCACACACCAGATCTATCAATCCACGTGGAGGGCCTTCAGGGGATGGTGCCAGAGGAAGTCCCTCGACCCAGAACAGGCTCAAATTCCCCAAATCCTGGAGTTTCTGTAGGAGGGACTAAACTGCGGCCTTAAGCCCAATACCCTTGCCAGGCAGGTCTCCGCCCTCGACTCAGTGTTCCTCCCAGTCAAGGGGATCAAGGTAGCAGGGCATCCCCTTATTTGGAGGTTCATGAGGGGAGCCAGGGCCATCTCCCCTCCAGTGATCCACAGGTTCCCCTCCTGGAGCCTCAACCTGGTCCTTGGGGCCCTCCAGTCCCACCCATTCGAACCCCTCAAGAGGGTATCACTATTCTTTGTCCATTAAGGTTGCCTTCCTGGTCGCCATTACTTCCGCTCGACGTATGTCCGAACTGGGGGCCCTATCCATAGAGGGCGGGTTCTGCCAGTTCCATCGGGACTCAGTGGTGCTGCGGTTGGACCAGGCCTTTCTACCAAAGGTCAGCTCCCTGTTCCACAGAAGTCAGGAGATTATCCTCCCCTCCTTCTGTCCGCAGCCCACGCATCCCAGGGAAAAGGAATGGCATTCGCTGGATGTCAGGCGGGCCCTGCGCATTTACTTAAAGCGCATGACCACATTCCGTTCATCATTGACCCTATTCTTCAATATACAGCCGGGGATGAAGGGTTCTAAGGCTTCAAAAGCCGTCATTTCCATGTGGGTGATGGCCTGCATTACAGAGGCCTATAAGGCAAAAGGGAAAGTTCCTCCCCAAACAATCTGGCCACACTCCACCCGGGGAGCTGCCACGTCGGCCACCTTCGCAGCCAGAGCTTCCTATGAGGAGGTGTGCAGGGCTGCCACGTAGGCCTCCCTGCACACCTTCACAAGGCACTACAAGCTGAACTCTTTCCAGTCATCAGATGCCTCGTTTGGCAGGCAGGTCCTGCAGGCTGTTCTGCCATAGTGCTGCTGTCTCCCTTCCTACTTCAGGGTACCGCTTGGGTACATCCCAGGAGCTGGACTGGCCGCAGCCCAGAGCAGAAAAGGGAACTGGGGCTCTTACCTGGAAGTCCCTGTTCTGCTCGGGCTAGGCCAGTCCAGCGGCCCTCCCGACAGCGGGGGGGTCTACATACAGTGCAGCAGATTCTTTGAGTGCATTAACCATGTCTTGAGTGCACTGCAGTTCGTTGACTGTACTACAACTGAGTTGCACAAGCGGGTGACCCCGCGCATGTGCAGTCAGTTTCTTTGATTCCTGCCTCCTGCTGGTCAAGCGCAGTGTCACCCAGGAGCTGGACTGGCCTAGCCTGAGCAGAACAGGGACTTGCAGGTAAGAGCCCCAGTTCCCTTGTTTAAGCAGGTCTCTGCTTTCTCTACTTTTTCCTTAGTTGGGGACGCTGCTTTTGTACGTCACCATGAGTGCTATCTGTTCAGAGTGACTGTCCAGGACCCTCAGAGAATAGGAAATTGGGCACTTAACTAGTGCATTTTCTTTGTGTGGGTCCTGGGCAGTCACTCAGCCCACCTGGCCTGAGTCACCTTATTTTGGCTCGATTTGGCTGCTTAAATCAGTAGTTCTGTTTTCCTTCGTGAGTTGCTATTGTTGAGGGGTTTTTACAGTTTTTTAGGTTTCCAGTTCCTTTTTGGACTCTTTGGCTTGGTATGACTGGAGATCTGGGGGCGGTCCCACGCCGGGCATGCCCAGACAGAGCTTCAGTACTACCATCTGCGGACTGATCAGAGTGACTGTCCAGGACCCACATGGAAAGAAAATTCACTAGGTAAGTGCCCAATTTTCTAGTCACCACATGTAATGGCCACTACATACGCTTTGTCTGCTGCTCTTGTATACCCACAACGTTTGTGGCCATACGCGAGGAGCAATCCAGCGGCAGACATGGAGCAGTTTGTTTAGACGTAACAACCTTCTGCATGTTTGTCATCTGAAGAAGTGGCAAATGGTACGTCTGGTATCATCTGTTGTAACTTTGCCTGTCAGTCTTATCAATGTGTACATTATATTTCTTTATAATTCTTTACCACACTCTGATCCCAGTGACTTTTATGCAGTGAACTGTTACCCATTCCACCCTTGCTTTTTCTGACTTATGGACGACCTTTGAAATCCAGTTGAAAATGCTTTCCTAGCTTTCCTGTCTCCCTAACCTATTGTCCACCCACCCTTCTCTGAGTCTCTCCAGTAGGATGGGGCTACGTAACTAGCTTTTGCTGTTTTATCTAGCCAGAAAATGCTCCCTCCCAATCACTGAATAACTTCCTTTCTTTAAGAATCCTAGGGATGGAAGGAACCATGTGTTACCTAGCCCAGTCCCCTGATGGTAAGCAGGATCTGAGAGCCAGCTAATAGGGTTTGGTTCCTGTTTGGTTTGGTTCATCAAGGTTTGAGGTTTCTTCATTTCATCTGTAGCACCTTTCTGGACTGTCTGCAACTTGTTAGGAAGGAAGCCTTTTCTCCAATCCTACACAGTTCAGCTATCTTCATATCTAGCAGAGGAAGAGTAAGCAGACCAGACAAAGACAAAATCTGATTTCTGAAAATCAGAAAATCTGATTTTCTGGCTCTCTGTCATTGGCGAGGTTCTACAGAATATATAATTTTGCTGTCGTCAAATTGATTGCAGTTCTGATTTCATTGGGATAATTGGAGTAGAACAGGCACAATGAAGTAAGGCAGCAAAGAATCAGGCACAACATGCTTGTTGACTTTCAAAAATTATTCTGTCAAACATTAAGTTGATCTGGATGTTACCTAAGAAAAATCTTTGTTTGGTTCTACATTGGCTTTATTGGCTATCATGATTTTCTTTTCTTTTTTTAAGCAAATCTTTTTGTGTGTTTTTAGGTGAAAGGACTTGTCAAGCAGCACATAGACTCATTCAATTATTTCATAAATGTAGAGGTAAGCTCTTTTGGCTGAAGGAAGAATAAGGTTCTGTAATATGTCAACATGATTTCACATAACCTTAATTCTTCTTTTTTTTAGATAAAGAAAATAATGAAAGCTAATGAAAAAGTTACAAGTGATGCTGACCCAATGTGGTACTTAAAGTAAGCCTTAAATTGACTTCCAAATGGCTAATAAATGTATAAAGAGGCAGGATGGGCCACCGGCTATTGTTTAAGTTTGGGTAATGCAAATTCAGTTTCCTGTTGTGCTACAAATTGTCTGACTGAAAGCAAATTGTTTAGGTCTCAGTCCTAGAAAGATTTATGCCTGTGCAGAATATGTGCGGTGAGTAGCTCCCTTGGACGTCAGTGCAGTTTAATTACTGAGATTACTCACAATGTGTACTGTCCAGTACTAGAATAAGTCTTCTTGGTACTGTACCTTTTAATATCTCTGTGCCTCCGTTCTCAATTTGCAAAATAAGGTTAGTAGTGCTTCTTTAACTCACAGGTGTATTCAGAGGCTAAATACAGGTGTGTTTTGGTGTGGTTTTTTTGGTGTTTTTTTTAAAAAAGGGCCATTACTGTGGCAATGAGAGCCATTTTGGATTTTAGGCATGTAGGTTAAGCTGTATCTTGCATAATGAAAATGATATAGTGACCATATAACTAAATTTATATTGTACTATAATAAAAAAATGTATATATATTAAAGCATACTTCAGCTTTTCTTTCCTGAAATAGAGGTAACAAAGCTGCGATAACAAAATAAACTTAATTCAGAACAGTGAACTGTGTAATATAAATAGTTTTTTGACTGCTTCTCCGCAGTGTGTAAGTTATGGTGATTCCCATAGCTGACGGGCAAATATATCTCTCTATTTGCAGACATAACTTTTTATTTTTACCTTTGTGTATGCAACCGAAGACTTGTTTTAAAAATCCAAGTGTGAAAGCACAGACCATACGTGCAGCCCATGAGAATACACAACGTGCTAGCCACACACATAAAATAGGCTGGAAACTCTACAAGGCTTTTCAGCCCATCCGCGTAGCAAGCAACAGGCTGGAAAGCTCATTCAGTCAACGCATTAGCAGAACAGCTGGCAGGCTGGATAGTCTGGTGTAGTATTCTAGGTTTAAAATGACAATGTTCTGTGTAAACTTACATCTGCTACATATAATCAGTTGCCCTGCCAGTAATCAATAACTGCATATAAATCGGCAAAGTATTTACCTTTTTACTAAAAAAACAAACAAAACCAACCCCAAAAATCCCACACCACAGGAAGCAGCAAATTCACCCCTCTGCAAAAATTGCTCTGCTCTCCCATGTCCAACTCCTTTACCTGCCCCCTTGACCCTATCCCTTCTCAACTCCTGACCTCTATTGCCCCCACTGTCTCACCCTCTCTGCTGCACATCATCTGTCCCTCCCTCTCTATTGGCTCCTTCCCCTCTGCTTTCAAGCATGCCACTGTCTCCCCTATCCTAAAGAAGCCCGCTCCTGATCCTTCCGACCCCTCCAGTTACCTCCCATCTCTCTCTTCCCCTTTGCCTCCAAGCTCTTGGAATGTGTTGTCTACACTCGTTCTCTTGAATTCCTCTCAATCAACTTCTTCCTTGACGCCCTTCAATCTGCCTTCCCTCCTCTCCACTCTACTGAGACTGCTCTTGCTAAAATCATCAAAGACTTTCTCTTAGCCACATCCAATGGCCTCTACTCCATTCTTGTCCTGCTTGATCTCTCTGCTGACTTTGACACTGCTGACTATTATTATTATTATTATTATTATTATTATTAACATTATTAACAAACATTTATATAGTGCCAGCAGTGTACCTGGCACTTTGACTACCCCTTCCTCCTTTACTTTCTTGGTTTTGGGGGCTCACTCCTTGACTGGTTCTCTTCCTACATCTCTAACCACTCCTTTTGATGCATCTCTTGCAGGTACCTCCTCCACGCCACTTCCCCTCTAAGTTGGAGTTCCCCAAGACTGTCCTTGGCTTGCTTCTCTTCTCTCTCTCTCTGTCCCTGGGCAAACTCATTGAATCTCACAGCTTCTGATATCACCTGTATGCTGACGATGCTCAACTTTATCTCTCCACGCATACCCTCTATCCAATCTCGCATCACTAATGGCCTTTCTGGCATCTCTGCTTGGATGTTTCGTTGTCAACTCAAACTTAATATGGCCAAAACTGAACTCCTTATCTCTTTCTCCCTCCCCCCCATCTCAATTTTCATTGCTGGGGGTCACAATCCAGCCAGTCCCTCAAACACGTAGCCTGGGGTTCATCTTTGTAGCCTCCCTCTCCTCTAAACCTCAGATCCGATTCCTGTCGTTTCTCCCTGCACAAGATCACTAAGATCTGGCCTTTCCTTACTGTCTCCACTGCTAAAAACCCTAGTCCATGCTCTGTTCATCTCTCGCCTTGACTACTTTAACCTCCATTTTATTGGCCTTTCCCGCTCTCACTTTGCCCCCCTCACTTCTGTTCAAATCTCTGCTGCCAAGGTCATCCACTTGTGTGCAGTCCCTCCTCTCCTCGCTCCACTGGCTCCTTCTGCCTGAACTCATTCAGCACAAACTCCTTGTCTTTACCTACAAGGCTCTTCATGGCCTTGCTCCTTCCTATCTCTCTGCACTCATTTCAAGCTACACTCCTATCTGGAAGCTCTACTCCTCCTCTGCCACCACCCACACCTGCTCACGATTCCCCTGCTCCCCAAAACGTATTTGCCCCTTCTCCCTTGCTTCCCCCCATGCCTGGAACTCCTTCCCCAAATACATTCGCTCTGCTCCCTCCCTCCCACCCAACCTTCAAATCCCTTCTGAAAACATACCTCTCTTCCGTAAGGCCTTCCCTAGCTCTTTACCCCCTCAGTCCCCTTCTTGATTTACCCAAGGTCCCCTTCTCCTGTATAACTAAGCTACCTGCGACCTCATGAATGCATCGCCATCTCTCCCTCTGCCTCCCCCTGCCCACCTCCCCCGTCTCCCCTCTCTCATTTCTCCTAGATTGTAAGCTCCTTAGGGCAGTGACCCTGTCTATATTTAGCAATTGTAAAACACACCAAGTATACTGTTTGCACTATATAAATACTTTGTGTAGTTTGAGAGAGCTATGAGCAACGGATTGTCTGACTGCCAAGGACAAACATCACTCCAATTTGATATATTTATTTTTCAATTTAATACCCCGCCCCTCCTGCCGTGAGGCAGCCTGGGGCGGCTTGCAATATAAAAACACAAAATCCAATATAAACTGTATTTTAAAACTGCCAAAAGGAGGATGACATTTAATACCACCACCACCCCACCCCCTCCCCCATCAAACACCTGGCGGATCAGCCAGGTCTTACAACTTTTCCAAAAAGAGGGACGGTCCGGGGCCAGCTGCACCCCCACCAGAAGGAAGTTCCACAGCCGTGGCGTGGTCACCAAGAATGCCCTCTCCTGTGTGGCCCCCCGGAAGGCTCTGGGGATCTCGAGCAGGGCACCCCTGGACGACCGCAGGGGTCGATCCAGCACCCCGGGGAGTGAGGCGATCCTGCAGGTAGGCAGGGCCTATGCCGTTTAGGGCTTTATAGGTCAAAACCAACACCTGGATGCTGGCCTGGAACGCTATCGGCAACCAGTGCAGAGCATGGAGCACCGGTGTTATACCATAGTCTAGAGGTGATGAAAGCATGGATGAGGGTGGCCAGGTCAGAGTCTGAAACATACGGCCGAACCTTCTGCACCAGATCTAATTGGCGAAAGGCACTCCTCGCCACAGCCTCCACCTGGGCATCCAGGCGGAGCTGCGCATCGAGGAGCACTCCCAGACTCTGCACCTGGGGAACCAACATGGAACAGACCCCATCCGCAACAGGGGCCATTACCCCCGTCGCCTTACCCGCCAGCATCATCTCCTTGTCAGGATTCAACCTCAATCGGTTGGCCCTCATCCAGTCCCCACAGACACTGGGTAAGCACGGAGACTGCAGGGCCTAGGTCTGTTGTAAAAGAGAGGTACAACTGGGTGTCATCCGCATATTGATGATACCGCACACCGAACCTCCTAATCACCTCACTGAGTTGCTGCATATACACGTTGAACAGGAGAGGGGACAAGACAGAACCATGCGGGACACCACGTGAGAGGTCTTAATCCTTTTTAGAAACTAAACCAGAGCATCTTTAAAAGTTCAGGAACACTAAACATGAATTGTATATTAATTTGGAGTCCCCTACTTTTGGTTGCAGACTTTTATACTCCATTTTAAGACTATTTCAAAGCACAGCCCTAAAGCGTTGCTATCAAGCACCTCTGAAGTAAATATTTTTCAAATATATAGGTTCTGGGATTATCAAAAGGAATTATTTGTGTGCTTTGAAAATTAACTATTGTCTTTGTTCCATCCCTTTCTATCAAAGAAGTGTCTTTGGTTGATAGTGGAAATCTTTGTTACAGGTACCTCAATATTTATGTGGGAATTCCAGATGTTGAAGAAAGCTTTAATGTAACAAGACCCGTCTCTCCTCATGAGGTAAATGGTGATCCAGCATTGGATTTTATTTCACATCTAGCATTGGATAAGAGTTTGTGTGGCTTTTCCCCCGAAGTATCTTTTGGCTTTTGGTAAAGATGTTGGAGGGAGAAACTGCATGATGAGAGGAATATTCCTGTCTGGAAAAAAGCAGGCAGAATTTCTTAAAATTCCAAATACATAAAAATTACTTATGTCTGAGAACTGACTCAAAAATTTGAAATGTATTATCTGCACACAGACAATTTAAAGCAGCAGGGCTCCTCGGCTCTAGAGTGTTTTCAGTACAATAAGTTGGGGGTGGGGTGGGAATGTTCTTTGGTGTTTTTTTTCTTGTATGCATTAGCTGGGGTTTTAGAAATTTTATAAAATTGTAATAGGATTTATTCATATTATAGTAATTGGGTGGTTGTTGTTTTTTTTTAAAAAAAAATTGTATGCCGCTCCGAGTCGCCTAGGTGAGAGGAGAAGGGTAAAAATATAATAATGTTTTCATATTGCATACAACAAATTACAACATTAAGGTGCCAAATTAATTGTCAAAGATTGTGGTTTTTTCCAAGACGTATCCACTTAACCTGAGATATATGCTGATTGATAAAACACATTTGATGGTCTTCAGTTTTGATCTTCAAATACCTGCTCTCTTTTTTAAGGGTGACAGAGTAGGCTGGTGCTTACAAAAGCTTATGGGGTGAAAACAGACATGCACGTAACTCTAACATTCTTGCAGGACTGTATTGGTGCCCTACACAGCCCTGCAACATGCATAAGTATTAAAGCAGAGTTAAGGTGCATGTCTGTTTTCACCCATGCTTCAAATCACCAGTTAGCACCACAGAGACTATCTTCCCTTCTGATTTCAGCCTTACTCTATCCAGACTAAGGATGTTTTCACACAGACACTTATCCCGGGATGATAGCGTTAATCCCCAAATAGTTTGTCCATCTAAACCCTGCATACAGTGATTACGGTCCTGGGATAACAGAAAAATCCGGTGTTTACAAAACCCAATTTTGAGGTTTTATAATATCTGGATGTTAAACTAGCCTGTGATTTTGTCTGTCTAAACGACTTATCTCGGGATAGTCAAATATCCCGAGATTAGCACCGTAGTCTTATGGCAAGAGCTGACATCCTATCTTGGAATAATGTTATCACTGGATAGAAATGTCCCTGTAAACAGGTACCACTTTGTAATCACTGGATAACAATCCCAAGATAGTTTTCTCCTAATCCAGTGATAGTTTGTCCATCTGAAAATGCCCTAACTGTTTGTTCTGCTCTCTCTGATTTCCACTGACAAAAGATCCTCTTTTACTCCTGAAAAGCCATCTAGTGGCTGGATCTGTGTACTGCTAGATAAGAAACCAATGAGAGCCAGTTCACTTGAATAGTTCCTTACTGGCTGGATAATGTTGCAAATTTGTATAGTTTCTGTGAAGGATTTGTTGAGCAATAGAGTACTTTAGTGAAGTGTGGAGAAGGAAGACGGGCAAGTTCAAGAATCCACAATATAACCAAGCTTTATGCTAACAAATGCCCTAGATTTGTGTGGGTTTTTCCTATAGATGCTGCATGTGATGGGTTTGGAAAGTTAGCGACATTTGTAAGTCCTCTTTCATAAAAGCGGCATCATGTGATGTTCGTACACTGGGCTAGCAAAATCTCATGTGCCATACTAATAAAAAGACTTTCTGTCGCAGCAGCGACTAGATGTTAAATGTTTTGTTTTGTATAGAGGTATGTAAATGCTGCACCTGAAGACTCCTAAAAGTGTGTGGATAGCTTTTAATTTTGTACAGTTTATTTGGCTTTGCTTAAAGTGCCTTAAAAGCTAGTTTGATTCATGTGGCTACAGTTTTTCTATTGGAAGCACTAGTTACCATGCTGCTTTTGCAGCTGTATGTGTTTATTTCTACAAGACATCCTTTCAAATAAAATTCAAGACTGGAAGAAGTGCCATCTAGTTCCCTTCATTACTGAGGGCAGAAGGCAGGAAAAATGTAAGAGAAATTTGTGGAACTCTATTGTGGAGAAAGGATGAAAAATGTCTAAATGTTGTGTTGCTCTTTTAAGTGTCGCCTGAGAGATATGACTTACTCTGCCCCAATTACAGTGGATATTGAATACACTAGAGGCAGCCAGAGGATTATTCGCAATGCATTACCCATTGGCAGGTAAGGTGAACAAAATCATACCGATATTACTTTCTGTGTTCTGCCTGTCGCACCTTGTGTTAAGTTAGAGTGAGCAAACAATCTGAGGAAAGCTTCTTTCCCTCACTCTTATTAAAAAGACAACAAAAAACCTATGTGAGTAAAGCTTGATGACTACCAACAGAGGGAACATTTCCAAGGATCTTGATTTTTCCCAAGGCTTTTGACTGTCACCTCCTGCATCAAACATCCCTTAACTGATGGCTGGCTGTAGATGGGGATATCTAAAAGAGAAGAATCTCTACCAGGATTATCTTGAAACGGAAGTAGACAGATCAGCCTAACATTAGTAGCTACAACTTATTCTTGGCCTTGTTTACCAACCAGCATGAGTAACTTTATCACATCTATTACTGAAACTGGATACTAATGGCAGTAGAGCGAAGACACTGTTAAATTGCAATCTTGATTTTAGAGAAGAATCTTTAAGATTAGAAACCTAGTCTCTAACATGCTAACCTTCACGGGACTTGTGCTGGTTGAGTGTTCTGAGGATCAGAGTTCGATCTAACAATTTGGGGTAGATCTGTCTGTGTGGTGTAACAGTGGGGAAACCGTTCCCTTCCAGAGACCACTTTGAAAGTTAATACAAACTCTGAGTGCTACATAGAAGTTGTGGGGTGGGGGTGCATAAGGGATGCACTTGGGAACAGGAGGGTCCAGATCATGGATCTGTGCCACAGGTCAGTCCCCTATCGTAAGAACATAAGTAGTGCCATACTGAGTCAGACGAATGGTCCATCAAGCCCAGCATCCTGTCCTCCAACAGTGGCCAATATCGATTGCATGAGAAAAGAACCAGCAGTTACAATGGACAATCCATTCCCCGTTGTTCACTCCCAGCTCCCGACAGTAAGAAGTTCATTCTGTAAGCTACTTGGTTAAAAGCCATTAATGGACCTATCCTCTAAGAACTTATCCAGTCCATTTTAAAACCCAGCTATACTACTGGCCTTGACAACGTCCTCTGGCAACAAATTCCATAAGTTAATTATGCATGGAGTGAAAAAGTACTTTTATTTATTTTTAAATCTGCCGGCAGCTAGTTTCATGGAGTGTCCTCTAGTTCTAGTACTATTTAAGAGGGTAAATAACCGTTCCCTATCTCTTCGTTCCACACCACTCAAGATTTTATAAACCTCTATCATGTCCCCTCTGTCTTCTCCGACCCAGCGTGTCAAGCTTCTCTTTGTATAGAAGCCATTCCATACCCTTTATTGTTCTCATTCCCCTTCTCTGTACCTTTTCTAATTCAGCTATGTCTTTTTTGAGATGGGGTGATTAGAACTGCACACAATGATCCAGGTGCGGTCACACCATTGATTTGTATAGAGGCATTAGGACATCCTTAGTTTTATTTTATATCCCTTTGCGAATAACTCCTTACATTCTAGTCCCTTTTTTGACTGCTGCTGCACATTGGGCTGAGGATTTCAGTGTATTGTCCACAATCACCCCCAGATCCTTTTCCTGAATGGTAACTCCTAGCTTAGTACCCAGCATTGTGTACTCATAGTTTGGGTTATTTTTCCCTGTGTGCATCACTTTGCACTTGTCCATATTAAATCTCATTTGCCATTTAGATGCCCAGGCACCCAGTGTCGTACGATCTTGTTGCTTAGGAACAGGCCGATAAAGTTGTTCCATGCACTGCAAAAACAAGGGTTCAAGTCATGTGTGTGTTCTCATGGATCCATTTCTCAAGGCTGCTTTTATGCAGCTGTGTGAGGCACACCCAGGTTAAGGTGTGGTGAGAGGAAGGAAATAAAGCTAGGTGAACATTTAAGTTGTCAGTAGCTTCCATTTTAAATACTACTTTATTTCTACATTTTAAACAGTGTAAAGAAGGATAATGTCTAAAGCAATCATGATATATTAGAGAAAAATCAAAATATCACATGCAACTAGTACACCATTATCCATAGGCTAAGACAGGAGTGGGCAAAGCTCCCAATCCCGAGAGCTGCATGCCAAACCTTTCATAGTCCCAAGAGCCACAATATGCATTCAACCAGTTGCGGCTCCCCTCACTCTTGGGAGCAGGACAAGCGTGGCTTCCCCCCAAATTTGCCCCCTTGCATCAAAGCTCTGGCTCCCAGGCAGTCTGGTGGGTTTGGTAGTTGTAATAGTTGCACAGAGCATGCTCTCCCTGCTCACATGGCCCCCATGATGTTCCAGCAGCCAAAATGGCCTTCCCCTTCCTTACCTCCTTTTGAGCACACCCTTAAACACCTACCCCCATGGAACTTGTACTAATTTTCAAAGTAACCCCCAAGTGGGAAAACATTGATGCAGAGACGCACATTTTATATGAAAATCAACCAACAAGTCACAAAAGAGACAAAACCTCATTAAGCACCTTACAGTCCTGTGCTATTACTCTCGATTTGTAAATAAGTTTAATTTGATATATACAAATAAACTTTAGGAACTTTTTAAAAAGTCCAATTGGATAGCCTCGCATGTTTTGGGGGAACAACTCATTTGTTGAGCTTTCTGTAAGCCTGTCTGCTAGAGGAATGACAAGTTAAGTGAACATACATCCTACGTTGATGCTTGGCTTGTACATCAGCTGGGTTCAGGAAAACATTAGCCTTTTTTGTTTTTAGTGGGAGCGGAGAGCTCCTATGTGTGCTGGGGATCAGGGAGGAAGGTACTTTATTTTGTTGTCTTGTGGGATATAATTCTTTGAGCAGACAGTAAAAAAGAGAAGCCACAAGCTTATATTAAATTCAAATCATTTTTCCATCTTGTATTTCAGTGTACACTTTCAGTGTGGACCCAGTCACCCTGATTCTTTCCATTTCTTAACACTTTGATACTATTTGGAAATGGCTAAAAAAAAAAAAAAAAGCCATCTGCTCTCCTCCACAAGATGATCACTTTTGACTTGGTATTCTGTGCTGAGGTGGATTAAATATTTTAGTCCTGGGCACATTACCTTTCTCCTTTTTAACACCCCCCCCCCCCCCCAACAAAAAAACCAAAAACACAACACCAGCCACAGAAACCGATCCCCATCTGCAACAGAGCTCAGGCACTTGAAAATGCTGACAGGATATGCCACTCTGAAATACCTCTCATGTTGGAATTGCATATTGACTGGTGCAAGCTCTTTTGAGGAAGGTGGTACATGCGTGTGGTGTTAGTGGGTTGCATTTCCTTCTCATACTAGTAGCACAGTAACGGTAAAACTTAATATTTGCTTATTCCAGTCTGTTCCCGTAGGGATTTCATCATGGTGTTTTAAAACTCCATTTTGGTTCTCTATTCCAGCTACTTGCAATTCTCGAAATTAGCAACTGAGAAACTAAGCTAATTATGTCTCTCATCTAAGATGATGATTGGCATGCGAAGCTACTTATCTCTAGCAAGTAAATGAACACGCTATCTCAAGGGGGATGACTGGAACAATTAGGATATCGTAGATGCATTGTTGTGAGAAGACAGCAAATACAGAAAGTGGAAGTTGCAGGATTTTAGTCACTTCTAATTCACTATTTAAATTGCAATATTTTGCTTTTTATTTTTTTGTTCACACATTTTTATGCAATTATGTAACATAAAATTAATAATCAGACCTTTCTTGGAGGATAGGTCCATTCATGGCTATTTAACCAAGTAGGTTTTGGGGACGTAACCTCTTCCTGTTGGGGGCTGTAACAACAGGGAATGGATTGCCCATGGTGACCTGTTGGGAACTTCTCCCAAGAGACTGAGATTGGCCACTGTCAGAGACGGGATGCTGGGCTTGATGGACCATTAGTCTGACCCAGTATGGCACTCCTTATGTACATGGTATAGATCAAGGGTACGGTACCTCTGGCTCAGAGCTGGGTTTTTGTTTTTGTTTTATTTGACCCCTTTTCAATTCCTGGCCCATAGATCCATTCCCTACCCTCAAGCAATGAAAGAGTGAGCTCACGGGAAGGGAGCAGAGATGAAGGCATACATTTAAGGATAGGGGCTGGATCCATGGTTTGGACCCTCTATTTCCTTCCCCCATCCAGAGCATACCCCTTTAAAGTTCTCTGCCTCAAATCCCTATTTGGTACTAATCTTCAAAGTGGCTCATGGAAGGGAAAAGGTTCCCTATTCCTGGTATAGTTAATCGTCATTATTTATTGTAAAAGTTATTGTATCTTTTGATATGCTTTTGTAACTTTTTAGGGATTTTAGCAGTTTGAGTTTTATAGTGCTATCCTTTATCTCCCCCCCCCTTTTTTTTTTTATGGTCAACAGCTAACAAAATTCAATACACCATAGTAAAGTTCAGAACTTTGCTCAAAACGAAGTTCAGTCCTTTTTAAGTAGTTGGATTTTAAGCATATGAAAATAGGCAAAAAGTCACAAAGTTTAAAATAAATAAACTTTATTTGGAAAAAAATGCATAAATGCCCTGTTGTCAGGAGTGATGTTTGCACAAAATTGATGTTTGGTTACATAGCTACCTAACAAAACTTTTCAGTACATTGGGGTGAAATTTACCCCACCTTAGTGAGCCTGGATAGGAAGCCTATCCACCACTGAAGAAATTGTTTTGAGGCCTTTCATGGGGCTTCATGGCATATAGGCCTTATATAGACTTTTTCCGCACAGGTGAATTTCCCTGTTCAAGCAAGTACAATATGTGAATAAATCACTCTGTATCCTACTCAGAATAGGATTTCTCTTTCTGCTTCCCTTCAAATAAGTTCATAACTTTTCAACTTTCTTGGTCAAAAATTTAAGATTGGCGAAACTATTTTTTGAATGGGTCTGAGGAACGGTTTAGAAATTGATAAAATAAATGGAAGGCATGCACCACTGCATTTCTTATAAAATTAACTACTGAAGAATAGTAGTACCTTTCAGTATATACTGTCTGCCCTCCCCGCAGACTCCTGCCTAACCACAACCAAGCCAAGTACGTGCACCTGAGACTTCGCATCCGCTTTAATGCTATTTATCCCTTGTGTCTCCCTATGTCCCCTCTCCTTGTCTCCCCCTCTGTGTCTATTAGATTGTAAACCGTAGGCAGGGACCACGTCTATCTTCTGTAAAGTGCCAGGTACACAGCTGGCGTTATACAAATGCTTATAATTATTATTATTGTTTAAAGTTACATAAAATTAAAGGAAAGCAACGTTTAGACTGTTCCCTGGCTTTTTCTAGTATCTATAATGACTACCCTGGGTCTCTGAAATGCTTGCATTCCCCTGAGTCTCATAAAATGCTGCTTTCAATTCTGTCATTGCTCATTCATGTACACTAACATTTTTCCTGTTGTCATTCATATCTTCCAGCATGTGAATAACTTTGCTTTTCTTCCAGAATGCCAATAATGCTGCGGAGCTCCAATTGTGTCCTTACTGGGAAAACTCCTGCAGAGTTTGCCAAACTTAATGAATGCCCTTTAGATCCAGGTAGTAAATTCATACTTTTCTTCTCTGTTTTGAGAATGCAGTTATCTCTTTTAGTTGTACAACTGTACTTGACCATTGAAACTTCAGTGGGCAAAAACAATCTGCAGATTGAGGATTGTTAGGAGCCAGAATGAGCCTTTGTTAGAAGAGGTGGAGGAGTGGGGCCCTGGATTCAGAGGATAGGTCCATCACATTGGCTGGACAAGGAAACCTCTGACTGGTAGAAGCTGGGAGTTAATGAAAGAATCCGATCCTTCAGGACCTGTTTTTGTGAGCTTCCTCAAACATTTGAGACTGGCCACTGTTGAATAGAGGTTACTGGGGATGGGACTTCGGTATTGCCGAGAACCGAAAGTACCCAGTAATGGCTATATTGATTAATCCAATATCTTGGTTCTTTCTTAGTGTCGGATCTTTTGCATTGGTATTTTTAATCGAATTTTTAATGTTCTACCGGTTCTCCTATTGATTCTCTCAGTATCTGATTTTTAACATTGTGGTTTTCCCCATTGACTTCACTGGGGAAAACCGCAATGTTAAAAATCAGATATCGAGAGAACCAAGAGCCGATAGGAAAACCGGTAGACAGAGACCCGATACTGATAGAAACGGAGAACTGAAATTTTGCCCAAGTCCCACCCCTAGAGGTTACTAGACTGGATGGACCATTGGTCTGGCTCAGTATGACACTTATGTTCTTGAGCATCTCTGGGTGCTTGCCCACATTACCCCAGTGTGGGAAACTTACATTTTGTAAACTCAAGGTGGCAAAGCAAACATGTGGCTCCGTGTGGGGTTAAAAGCATCATCAGCTGCATCTCACATTGTTTTCAATCACAGATGACATGGTTGAATTTTGAGCCCTGTCTGTGATTGAAAACGTTGCAAGGTGTGGCTGATGGCACTTTTAACCCCACGCCCACGTTCAGAGCCACACTACTAATAATAATTTCTATAGCACTACTAGGCATACACAGCGCTTTACAGTCACAGTTTTTTGAAGACGGGTCCTTACCCAGTGGGCTTATAATCTAAGATGTATGAGCGTGAGGGGGATACACGCACATTCCCATTTTACAGATGGGGAACTGAGACTGAGAAGTTGTGACTTGCCCAAGGCCATCTAGTGAGTTCATGGCTAGCGTGGGATTTGAACCCACCTTCCCAGGGCCAAGTCCAGCACCTTAGCCACGTTTGTTTCATCTCTGTGAGTTTACAAAATGTAAGCTTCCCCCGCTCGGATAATGTGGGCAAGCACCTCCTGAGTCAGTTGTCTTAATCAAAATGCCTTGGTGAGGGTGCTGCGGTAGCAAACAGTTCTTTTGACTTTAATTGTTAGCATTGAGAGCCAACATCCTTTGGATTGATAAAAGAACGTCCCTCCCCGCTCTTAGCAGGGGGTGGATTTGTGCTTGCCTGCCCTGAGCACATATTTGGCAGGGTAGGGGTGGGCAGCTTCTCCTGCCCCTCCCCTGTTACAGAGGCACGACCTTGTGGGGAGCCGGGCAGGTAAATGCCTACGCCAGCTAGTGCCACTGCCTCTCTTCCCATTTGGGCCACATGTAGGAGTTTCTTTGAATCTGTTTGGAATTGTTCCTTCCACTTTTGAAAAAGGTATGTGGTGGGGGCAAGATCCAGCACAGCTTCCCTGCCCAGCTGCTTGTCTGAACGGTGGCGAGACACTTGGTGCGGCGGTACCAATATCCCTGCATGGCGTGGGGAGAATCAGCTTGGGAGGGTGTGTGTGTGTGGGTGTACCAGCACGGCTCTGCGCTGTTGCTTCCCCCTGTACAGCACGGTGCTATCCTGGCCTACGTTGCTTGGGTGGGATAATCAAGAAGGGGAGAGGGGTGAGAAACAGCACATTATAAATAGCAAATTGATTTATGTATACAATATTCATTATAAACAGTATACATAGTATCCTTTGATGTGTGTTTTTGTTAATAGTTTAACTTTTTAAACAATTTTTGGTTATAGCCTTGTTATTGCAAGGCCTAATTCAAGAGGTACAAAAGAGCCAAAGATGTAGCCTTCTTTCCTTCTGTGTTTGGTAGGTGGTTACTTCATCGTTAAAGGCGTAGAGAAAGTAATTCTTATTCAAGAACAGTTATCAAAAAACAGGATAATTGTGGAAGCTGACAGGAAAGGAACTGTTGGAGCATCTGTTACCAGGTATGAGACCTATACAGCACATTGCTAGCATGTCTTGGTTTTTAATTTTATTTTATTTAGATATCATTTAAGAGTTTTTCCATTTTACTGGAGCTTATTGAAAGTAATGTTCAGTGTGTAATCAGCAACAGTCTTGATAAAGTAGTTCAAACCTCTACAGACCAGTCCTGAAACCCACTTGAGTGAAAATTGTGCTGAAGTTTTGTTGAAAAACTTGCATTGGGTTTAGGTCTGTGAACTGAGTTGTAATAGAGCAAAAATTGGAAAGTCTCTTCTGCATTTTTATAGGTTTTTTTTTAAAAAAAAGCCATAAATAGGAGTAAGATGTGGCCCAGTATTAAGTAGACAGTAAAACTCCAGTTGATTTCAGTGGGGTAGACAATTTGACTACATCCCATTTTAAAATAGGATTAAGGATCTGAAAAAAACAAGAAATCATTTTGAAGGCTGATTTGAAGCTGCCTATAGCTTTAATATCTGGTTACTCTGGGAAACTTCTCTATGTAAATTTAAGTGTGTGCTTGCTGTGTTGCTTTCAAATGTAAGAGATGGGGGCAAAATAATTCAGACGATATCTTCGATTGGACCAGGTTCTATAGTTGAGAATATATACGTAGTATCAAATGATAAAATAAATGCACGCTGGGATATATACATAATAGAGTGGGGTAGGTTTAGGAAAAGAGCTTCAAAGAAGAAAATTAGTTAGCATTTCAGAACACTTAAATACGGTGTCCCAAGTCCTTTAGGGAGAAGGGAAGGGTCCCAAACAAGTGCAAGTGTAAACAGGCTGTCTTGTTACATACTACTTTAGCATCTCTATTTAGTCCATTGTCTTTTGATATCCAGTTGTTGTGAAAATTTGCTGTTTTATCTTTGTTTTATTGTTGCAGACTGCCCTAAGGCTTGGGGCAGCTTGCAACATTAAAAACCCACCCAAACCCCTAGCCTCACCTGCCGAACACTTTGCCGAAAAGAAAAGTTTGACATTGCCTCTGGAATATGTTCAGGCTCGGGCTCTGACGGACCTCTGGGGGAAGGGAGTTCCATGCTACTGGAGAGTGCCTTTCTGCGTACCCTTGTCATATGGACAAGATTAGTAGGTGGTACCCACAAGAGAGCACTCCCAGCCAATCACGGATCGTGGTGAAGCATGAAAGGCGGTTTTTAAAATGTGCGGGGGCCCAGACCATTTAGGGCTTTAAAGATCAAAACCAGCACCTTAAACTGTACCCGTAAAGCTGTTTTAGTTCCCAGACCTGTCTTTCAACGGTTAAGCTAAACTCTGTGGGGCGGTTGAGGCAAAATAAGAGGGGCCACCTGATGGAGCTGCTGTACTAGCTTTGTTTCTAAACCAGTGTAGTTAGATTGAAATGTGTTGGTTATATACGCTCCTCCAAAGGCTAGTCTCATTCTAGTAATGGACTGTTGTACGGTTAACTGAAATGAAATCCAGAAGATGACAGAAGGATAAGTGTGTTCTTGGAATCTGCAGCAGGACTTGAGCATTGAAGAGATGAATAAAGGCATCGTCTGCTTATGAAGCACCTACATATGTGTTGAGATGTTCTATTAATCCCCACTCGTTCTAAAATTAAAGACTGTTGATGGGAGCTTTGGTGTCAGTAACTGCACAGATATTTTATATATTTAAAAACTACTGGACACCACTTATCTGAGCAGCTAAATACAAATTATTTGGTACTTTTAATAAAGATTTTAAAGGCATTATCAACATAAGGTATATATTTTTTTCTATAGTTCAACTCATGAGAAGAAGAGCAGAACTAATATGGCTGTGAAGCAAGGAAGATTTTACCTGAGGCATAATACTCTGTCTGAAGATATTCCCATTGCAATCATCTTTAAGGTAATACAGCTCTCTTCTGGAAATACACTTTTAGGCTAAGATATACAGTATCACTCGTATTTCCTGTAAAATGAGCTCTGGACATTGACATGCTGACCATGCTTGGAGTTGCAGCATATAATGAGAAGTGCAAAATGTTGAGATAAAAGGAAAAACTTCAAAGTGTTGGATTTCTCATAAAAAAAACCAAAGTAATTCTTGCTGTATTAAAGTTTATAGGAGGTAGCTTTATCTTACTTATTTAGTTAGTGTGAAGCAACATGGTAGAAGGGAGTGCTGCTATTATAGATGACTGGAAGTGTTCTTAAAAGGTTCTTAAGGCATTTTCATCTAGATGAATCTAAAAAATTGGTTAGCAACTAATTTGAGTGGCAATTTAGTGTTGGTTCATGTGACAAACTGGGATTCTAACTAGAAAATGTCGCTAATCCTCCTCTCTACTGAAATTGGTCTGTCTTGGTGCCAATCCCAGTGGCACGTCATCTAGTCTTCGTTTTGTGACCCTTGCTGCCCATTCCTTAATGTTGGATTTTGCATCTAATGTGTAGTTGGTGTAATGAAAAACCCAATTGTAATAAATGTATAGTAAGGTGAGGACAGGGTTTGAAAAACCAGCAGCCCAGGATAAGTGTGGATCTTTGCCCAGAGAGTAGGCTGGATGGAGCCAGAAAGCGTTTTGTGTTCCTGGAAGCAGATGAAAGGGAAGATGCTTTCAGTGTTGCCAGTCCGTTTTAAGGAAGGGAGGCAGGATCAGAGGGGTTAGAGCCAATGCACTACTTCTAGGAGGGTAGAGGGAAAGCCCGGGATGAGAGACTTCTGTGCTGGCGCTCTCTGTGCAGGAGGGCCCAGCATAAGGAGAAGAGGACCTGGTAGAAGTTGATAGGTTACAGTGCCACCTGAATATCCAGAAGAGAAGGGAGGCAGGGACAGAAGCAGAAAAGAGGTCTGTGGTGGCTGAAGGTACTTTGTATTTTCTGACTACTTTGAGGTTGGAGCCTGATTTTTTTCAGTTAAAATGCTGTGAGAATAATCAGCCCTGTTTTAGAACTTTTACAGCTTTTCACATCCTTGTTTCCATCTATATTAGCTTACTGGAAAAAAAATAGCCTGCACTACCATCTCCCTGAGAAAACATTTATGCCTAACTTTCATTAGTGAATTTTTTGCTTCTTCCCAATCCAGTCAGTTCTGCCCTCTGTCAACTTGAAATAAATGAATACTTCCTCCCTACTTTGTGACATGGATTTTCTGCTATTAGTCTTGCATGTGTCGACCTGAGGTGAGGAAACCTTTTCGCTCTCCGGGGTCACTTTGAAAACTGGGGCCACTATCCTTGTCTCTGTTCCCTTATCCTAAGTCTCAGTGCTAGGGGCTAAGAACGGGACCCAGGGGCCATATCCAGGAACGAGAAAGGGCCCAAATATGACCTAGCAGCAGGCTGCATTCGGCCCCTGTGCCTGAGGGTCCCCTCCCCTGCCATAGGCCCACCATGTCCTCTGCTCTTAAATTTCATCTTAGTGCATTTAAAGGCCTTGACCACAGCAAGGACTGAGCACTTGATATCTCTGACAGTGCTGAACACCCTGCAGCGTAAGGCCCTTTTATGCATTTAAACTGCACTTTCAAAGCATCTTGCCAACAGGGAAAGTTAGTGGAGCATGGCCTGTTCAACATTACCATGTGGGGCTGACTGGTGCGGCGTGTAATGCTTCCCCCCCCCCCCCCCCCAAACCCATGCAAGACAAATTAGTGCAGCGTTACACAGCACTAGACACCTGCATGGTACTGTTACTGGACTATCCTCTGCCAGTTTCCCATCTTGGCAGTGTGTGTTTGTGAATGAAATTTAGGCTTAAAGTTAAGGTAACTTTCTCTTTCTGGCAGTTTGTTAGATTTAGTTTGCCAAGGAAGAAACATTTATCTTAAATTTATAATTAGTCTTCTAGTTTTAGAAATATTTGTCAGCACCTTTCACAATTTATTACTGGCACATCATTTCAAGGTTTTGAAAGAGACTGAATGAAGTAATTAAATAAATTTTCATGTCCTCCCCTTTTTACTATAATTGGTGAATATATAAAATGATTTAGTGGAAGTAATATCACTTATGCAGACTCCTGAGACTAGAAATTATTTATTATTATTAACAAACATTTATATAGCGCCAGCAGTGAAGTAATAAAATAGACACAGTCCCTGCCCCTAGGGCTTACAATCGGAGAGACAGGAGCTGGGGGAGAGACTTAGGAAGGGGAACAGAGGGAGAGACAAGGGGTCTAACATTCATGAAGATGCGAGGTCTCAAGTGCATGTACTTGGCTTGGTTACGATGAGAATGACATAAATTGCCAGAAGAGGGCAGAATGACATAAATTGCCAGAAATAAATTGCCAGAAGAGGGCAGTACTTGTTCATAACATCAGAACAGTCCGGTTAGTGGTGATTCGATGAGACACTTCTGCTGGCAACAATTACATGTAGACATTTTTATCCAATATTTTTGTTTTTGTGAAAGAAGAATTTTGGCTGAATTAAGTCTTGAGAACCATATCTGAAGTACTTTGTTACCTTTGAGTATGTAGATCTCTTCAAACATCTGGGCTATTGGATATAAAGATCCATGCTAATTGAGGGGGATGAAATGATTTGTTGGGAGAAATATCTAAGTATCTGAAGCACCGTGCTCATAACTTCTTTTTATTGCTGAGAATCAGATTTCAAATGTGCCTTTTTGGATCGATTACTTGAGTGTGCAGTAACTAGAATCCATCTTTTTAAAGGCAATTTCCTATGTAACAAAGGATTGTCATTGCCCCGTCTGTGTATATGTCTTGCCTTCTGTTACCAATAGACCAATTTTAGCCAAATTTGATAAGAGGGGCAGAAGGTCCAAGGAGTGATTAGGATCCACATTTTTTTTTTTTAACTGAAGTGCATTTCAAGGGAAAACAGGACTCCTTTTGTAGCCAGAAAATCCTATTAAGTTAAATTGAGCATTACTGCCCCCAGGAAACCAAACTTCCTTAGTTTGCGTAAATGAAACTCTTTGTTTTATTTACAGAGCTAAAGTGTCAGAACCATAGTTAAGTTCATACAAAGGTGTGCAACTGCACTGTGATGCTGAGAACCTTGCAATGTTACCTATAGTGTGGTGGTGGTAACTCAATCTTGTTCTGGCTAATGTCCATCATAATATAACGATTACACTGAAATCCTTCTACACCTGAAGGCTGCAGAAACTAGGTGATAACAGTTGCTGTAAGTCAGGGCTGGGGAACCTTTTCCATTCCAGGAACCACTTTGAAAACTAGTACTAGCTCCGAGGGCTGCATAGAAACTGGGGGTGAGGATGCTTACAGGGGATGCTCATGAAGAGGAATGTCCAGTTGATGAACCTGTGCCATGAATCTGCTCAATATCCTTGTATGCAGGCTGTCATCTGTGTTCCCTTCCCCTGAACGAAGCGTTTTTAGTGCTTGTGAGTAGGAACTGAATCCAGGGGCCCAGATCCAGGAAAGGGGACACACAAAAACTAGCCACAGGTTGTATTTGACTCCCTAGGCCTAAGGTTCCTCACCCTTGCTCTAAGTTTTCTGTAGTTTGTCTAAACTAGTCTAGAGGTTTACGTATGCATTATAGAGAACTTTCTTTGTATCCTTACTAATTCTAAATTATTAGTATTTATTTATATAGCACAAGCAATGTGTCTGCTGAATGTGAGCTGCTTAAAAACTAAAACTAAATTAAATTAAAATTCTTGTCCAAAGTACTACCTTGTTTTCTTGCCAGACAAAACTGGGAATAAAATCTAAGATTTTTTTTTTAAGTATGCAGATGCTGTAACTAAGGATAAATCTCAAACTCCCAACTAAAATAACAAAACCTCTAACAGACAGTCTCACAAGACTTTCTTTTCCAGTTCTCTAGGCATTTATAAAACAAAGTGGGCTCTTTAAAAACAAAGGGTGAAAACAGACATGACGCTAACCACCCTTTAACCACCCTTGGTGGTTATTTATGCATGTTGCAGGGCTGTACTGGTGTCCTATGCAGCCCTGAAACATGCATAAATGACCACCAACGATTAAAGGGTGGTTATAGAGTCATGCCTGTTTTCACCCATAGTCTCCAGAGGCTGAGGGACTCTAGGAGTTACTCTGTTCTGTAAGGATTCAGCTTTCTCTATATTTGGAAGTCCTGTTTTAAGTTCTTTGGTTTGGTTTCTACTTGCAAACCACAGCATAATGGCTCTTGGTAGTTTTGATATTTACCTTCTCTATCCTTCCTTCAGGGTCTCCTCCTTCAGTGTAACTAAGCTAACCACGTGCACCTGTGACTTCTCAACTTCATGAATGCATTCCCCCCCCCTTTGGCCTTTCAATCTAGGAAAGACCCTTGGGGTAGGGATCTGTCTCTAATGACTGTACAGCTCCAAGTGTATTAGAATTAAAATATCAAGGAAGCATTGGGAAGATCTTGGTGGGCCTTAAAGTGATCCATCAAGAGGAAGGCATGGGCTGCTGAGTCCATGTGCTGGGGAGGAGCTGGTGTAGCGCTCTCCCGTTTCGCCTTCCTGCTACAGCTGCTCTTGCGATGCCTGGGTATTTGCATTGGAGTGCACCAAATTCCTGTTGCATTGGTCAACCTATAGATGCCTCTGATATCTTTTGAATCCTGTCAAATGCCTGTGTGTGTAACTTTAACCTAGATGATTATAGAATTTTATTTTAGGGAATTGCTGTGGTGCCCCTCTACCTGCTGTATTTCATTGATGTGAGCTGGAAGAGAAAGGGTTGGCGTTTTCTGGAGCTGGACAGCGTGGAAGTTTCCAGAGATCTTATTTATTCGTTTATTTCAAATACTTGATACCATGCCTCAGCCCGCCTACGGTGGCTTGGGGCAGCTTACAAAAATTAAATAGAAAAACACAAAATATAATGATAAAATACAGTAACAAATTTTAAAACATACAACAGTCCAAGGATAAAATCCCCCCCCCCTCCACCCACCCCCCCACCCTGTTCCCTCACCAAACGCCTGCCGAAACAGCCAGGTCTTGCACTTCTTCCAAAAGGAGGGAAGATCCGGGGACAAGCGGACATCGCCGGGAGAGAGTTCCACCGCCTCAGGCCGGCCACTGAGAACACGCTCCCCTTACTGTCTGGAAGTAAAGTATGCTGGTGTGTCAAAGTACATTGCTATAAAAAAAACTTATTAAGGCAATATATGGAGTAATAGCATTAACATCTTTCTCTAGGTTATTCATAATTGTGAAAGCCCTTAACATCCAAGTTTCTCTTCTTGTTTTGTTTTGTTTTGGAGCTCTGTACTACCATGACTTCCATTTTTAACTTTATTGTGCTCTGTTTGCAGGAATAGTTAAACTAATAGGGCTATATGGGATGACCTCGTACCTCCCCCTCCTCCCCCCATTCCCCGCATTAGACATACTTTAGGCCAGTTACGTTCTAGGCACAGTTTTCTATGATGAAGCATTCAGAGTCCATCAAAAGGCCCTTTCTTTGCTGTCTGTTTTTGGGGAGGGGAGATGGGGTTGGGTGGGGTTGGTTTTGTTTGTTTGTTTTTCATCTAGAGAAATTACTCTAACAAGATACTACATATTAAACCACTGTCTAAAGCTGGTTCAGTAGTCCAATTTATTTTCTCCTCCTCCGTCTCTGCCATCTTCCCTTGTTAAGCAACTCTACTTCTTCACCTTAATCAAGTCTTATTCCAATGGTCTCTTCTCATTTTCACTTTCCTTCTCACCACCCCCTTCACAGGATTTTGGACATCTGCTTTGACCTTGCTTCCCACTTTTCTCCCATCCCTCTGTTCCTCTACTTTCTTTCCTGCTTCTCTCCTATCTACTTTTCCTCCAGCCTCTCTCGATAGTCACCTCCCTCCTCTTCTCATCCAACTCATCTACCTGCCCCCCTAATCTTATTGTCCTCTAACTGCTGTCTTCCCTCATGGTTGCTCTATTTTTCTTTCCACTTACCTCTTCCCCCCCCCCTCCCCCAATCCCCATCCAGTTCTGTATCACTAACTCTCTCTCTCTCTCTCTCTCCACTTGGATGTCTGACTGGAAACTCATGCTTAACATGTCCAAGACTGAACTCCTCCTCAAAGTTGTCTCCTTGCACATGTGACCTGGGGTGGGGGGGAATTCTGTAAGGGCAATCGCGGTTCTATTCTCACGGGAATTAATACATGTAGGAATGTACTATTTTGTTTTTCTCCTATGAGAATGCTCATGCACATGACAAGGTCCCCCAATGTAGCTCTTAAAATCGCAGGTGTGTTTACTTGTTTTCATGGGAGAAAAGCGGAATAGTTCATGCCTATGTGTGATAATTCCAGTGAGAATAAAGGTATGATTACTCCCACAGAAGTCCTTCCTCCGCCCCCACTGGTAATGTGTGCAAGCACCCTCTCACTCCATTTGATGGTGTCGCCATCCAGCCTGTCCCCAAGGTATGTAGTCTGGGATTCATCTTCGACTTCTTCCTCTCCTTTACACCTCACATTCAGCCTGTTGTTAAGTAGCCTGTTGCTTCTCCTTGCATAACCTTGCTAAAATTTAGCTTTTCCTTACCCCACCCACTGCCAAGACACTAGGCCACATTGTAGTTATCTCTCACCTTGACAACTGCCACCCCTTTTTTATTGGCTTTTCCTTGCTCTCGCTTGAATTCAATACTCTGCTGCCAAGGTCATCCACCTTGCCTGCTACTTTGATCATGTTCATCCCACCCACTGACTCCTTTTCCCCCTCTGCATCCAGCACAAACTTTTTGTCCTCTTCTTTAAGGCTCTTCTTGGCCTAGCTTCTCCATATCTTTCTGCCCTCATTTCCAACCTGGGAACTTCAATCTTCTGCTGCTGCCACCTTAATAATAGTAATAATTTTATTTCTATACCATTCCCTTGCCTTTAAATGGCCCATGGAGCACTTTATAGTCATTAAAATATTCTAAACTCAGAAAACCTTTTGGTTTAAGAAAGACATGAAGACCCTTACAAATTCAATCCTGCTCCAAAAAGCATGGAAATTGTAAGTTAAGGCTCCTGCCTTAACGTCTGTGCCATGTAAGCATTAAAGACGTTGTACAGTCTCTCATATTGTGCTTGCTTACAACTTAGGCTCCATGCACCCCCACTTTGCTTTTGTCTTTCAGCCCTAGTCCTCTACCTCTGCAGGTTGGGGCAACACTGAAGCAGATTCCTGGGGCACACCACTTTTTGCGCGTCTCCATTGTGAAAACTGACCATTCAGTCCTACTCTTTGCTTCCTGTCCTTTAACCAGTTACCGATCCATAGTAAGACACTACCTTCTATCCCATGACTTTTTAATTTTCCAAAGCGTCTTTTATGTAGGACCTTATCAAATGCTTTCTGGAAATCCAGGTACGCCATATCTACTAGGGGTGGGACCCCGGGGTAATTACCGGATACCGGATTTACCGGTTTCTGGTTCTCAAAGAACCAGATTCCCGGATTAAATCCGGTATCCGGTACCGGTTTTATTTCATTGATTTCAATGGGGCACTGTGTCCCCATTGAAATCAATGAAATACAATTAATTCCTCCCCCCTCCC
>QEPC01003261.1:2593979-2622758 GCA_003113815.1 Sphenodon punctatus
GTACACCAGCAGCACCCCTAATCTATCCCCGGCCAAATCCAACACAAGATGGAGACAATCAACACCTGGTGGAGCCTGCACCGGATATCTCCTAAAAGACAACGCATCCTTGATAACAATGGCTACACCGCCCCCCCCCGTCTCTCCAGCCGAGGCTGATGCTGCACAGAGAACCCAGCTGGAACAAGATCGGCCAAGATAGGGCCCGATTCATTGTCCAGCCAGGTCTCTGTAATACACACGAGGTCGGCGTCCCACTCCGGGATTAACTCCCGGATGGTAGATGACTTATTGACAACCGACCTCGTGTTCAGCAGCACTAGGGGTCTCCTGAGCCTCGACCAACAACCTACCTGCGTGGGGGGTCGAGAGGGGAACGGGCACAAGGCACTGCACCCTCTTCACTGATGGAACGCACCTCCCCATGGGACCATATCTCCCCCGACCTGTAACAACCCTGATAGCTGCAGAACCCCTCCCCTCCTCAGAGAACCCCGTTAGACACCCACCCTCCATAGACTGCTCCGCCAGGCCGACGAGAGGAACCCCCCCTCCACACCACCCCCTGACCTCCCTCTCCTGCCACCAGAGGGAGGTCAACAACCACACTACGCCCAAATCCCCAAAATTGCACTCCTCCAATGTCAAAATTCCCCACACAATACACACAGGACCCCACCTCACTCCTCTCTCTGTCAATATCTCCACACACCCCCACCCACATAGGGGGAGGAGGGCGAGGCAATATCCCAGCCTCTCTCACCACGCACGCAGGGGCGCTCTGCAGAACAACTATATTGTCCCTGGTAGCCACCTCTGCCGCCTCCGTCCACTAACGGCCCGCCAATGGCACTTAGTCCTTTGGCGGTGTCCTTCAGCCGCCGCCCAGAGGGCGCCGCCCTCGGGCAGCTCCCCTTTGTAAAGATGGTTTCCTGCAAGGGGAGGGACAGCAGAGTGGTTGCAGGTGGGGAGGATTCCCAGGGCCTTGGCCAGGGAGCCCACACCCCATCCTCCTTCCCAGTTCTTACACGCCCTCAGGGGCAGCTCCTCTTTGTAAAGATGTTTACCTGCAAGGAGGAGGGACAGCAGAGTGGTTGCAGGTGGGGAGGATTCCATCCGGCCTCAGGCATCTCGAGGCGGCGAACAATATATTAAAACATTTTAAAACATTAAAATAAACCATAATTATTTCAGTTAAACAATGTAAAACTCCATTCCCCACCCCATCTCCCTCAGGAAAGGCCTAGCAGAACAGCCAGGTTGGCGGAAAGAGGGGAGGTCGGCAGCCAAGCGGATTTCCAATGGGAGTTCCACAGCCGCGGGGCAGCCATGGAGGACACCCTCCTCATAGTAGAAACCCGGGGAACCCCGAGGAGGGCGCCCTTAGCCAACCACAGGGGCTGCAGCGGTGCTGCACATAGGTGGGGCCCAAGCCATTTAGGGCTTTAAAGGTCAGCACCAACACCTTGAATTGAGCCCGGAAACATACTGGCAGCCAGTGCAGAGAGCAAAGCACTGATGTTATATGCTTGCATTGGCCCGCCTCTGTTAAGAGACAGGCCGCCGCATTCTGCACCAGCTGCAGCTTCCGAACCAATACCAAGGGTAGCCCCACATACAGCGCGTTGCAGTAATTTATTTATTTATTTATTTATTTATTTATACTAGATTTTTACCCCATCCCTCCTGAAAACAGCTCGGGGCGGCTTCCAACAATAAAAAATACATATAAACTATTTAAAACACATCAAAAAACAATTCAAGGTATTAAAACAGGGCCTGGGAAACATGAAAACAATGAATAGGGTAGGGGAGATAAAACCCTCTAACCTCCCCTCCCCAAAGGCCTGGGCGAACAGCCAGGTTTTACAACTTCACAGGAATGTCAATAGGCTTGGGGCCAGGCGAGCTTCCTCCGGAAGGGAGTTACAAAGGCGCAGCCTGGCCACCGAGAATGCCCTCTCCATTGTGGCCTCCAGGAAGGCACCCCCGGCAGACCAAAGGAGCCATTCTGGGGTGCGGAGGGCGAGGCAGTCCCTGAGGTACAAGGGGCCCAGACCGTGAAGGGCCTTGTAGATCAACACCAAAACCTTGAACTTAGCTCGGCACGCTATTGGCAACCAGTGCAGAGTTCGGAGCACAGGTGTAATGTGATCCCGACGACCCGTCCCCGAAAGGAGCCGGGGTGCGGCATTCTGCACTAGCTGCAGCCTCCGAACCAAGAACAAGGGAAGCCTCACGTAGAGCACGTTGCAGTAGTCCAGCCTCGAGGTGATGAAGGCATGGATGAGGGAGGCCAGGCCTGGGCCGGAGACGAACAGACGCAGCCTTCGCGACTGCCACCGCCTGCTGCTCCAGGCGGAGATCCGCGTCCAATATCACCCCCAGACTCCGGACCTGCTGAGCTATATGAGGGCGAACCCCCCCCAACCAGGGGGGCCACTACCTCCCTCGCTCTCCCCACCAACATCATATCCGTCTTATCGGGGTTGAGCTTCAGTCTGCTCTTCCACATCCACTCCGCCACGGCCTCCAAACACTGGGATAGCAATGAGATAGCAGGGTCTGGGTCAGTTGAAAAAGAGGTACAGCTGAGTATCATCAGCATATTGGTGACCTTGCACCCCGAACCCTCTCACGCCCTCCCCCAAAGGCTGCATATATACATTAAATAATAATGGAGACAGAATGGAACCCTGCGGGACGCCGCATGACAAAGCGCGGGGGCACGATGTCTCATCGCCCAGTACCACACGCTGGCTTCTCCCCGAGAGGAATGAACGGAACCATTCAAGAACAGTCCCATCCAGACCCCCTAGGTCACGCAGCTGTCTCAACAGCAGCCCATGGTCCATGGTATCAAAAGCGGTCGAGAGATCTAGCAGGATGAGCAATGTCAAACATCCTGCGTCCATCTCCCGGCGGAGGTCGTCGACCAAGACCACCAACGCCGTCTCAGTGCCATAGCCAGGGCGGATTCCAGATTGAAACGGGTCCAGGAAACTGATGCTCTCTAGATGCACCTGGAGCTGGAGTGCCACCGCCCGCTCAATAACTTTCCCTAAAAAGGGAAGGTTAGAGACAGGTTGGTAACTGGCGAGCACATCCACGTCCAAAGATGGTTTCTTCAACAGGGGGTGCACCACAGCCTCCTTGAGGCTGGGCGACAGCCTCCCCTGCTGCAAGGACGCATTCACTACCTTCGCCATCACCGTCCCCAGCGACTCCCTGGAGGCTTTCACCAGCCAGGATGGGCATAAATCGAGTTCGCAACAGGTGGCCCTCACCGACCCCAAGACATCCACCACATCAGCCGGCGTCACTTCCTGAAGCTCCCCCCACAAAGCTGGACCAGACGGGGCTTCCATCACCTCGCGCAGTAATCCAGTCTCCATGTAATAAAAGCATGGATGACCGTGGCCAGATCCAAGTCTGAGACATACGGCCTAAGCCGACACACCAGATGTAACTGGTGAAATGCTCCTTTTGCCACAGCCGTCACCCGAGCATCCAGACGGAGCTCAGACTCTGGACCTGGGAAACCGGGGGTGGGTGGGTGTGTGGACACCATCAATGATGGGGATCGCCACCCCAGCCCTCTCCACAACCATCATCTCCGTCTTTTCAGGATTTAGTCTCAGGCAGCTCGCCCACATCCAATCCCCTACAGCGGACAAACACCAGGTTAGCACCGAGACTGCAGGGCCTGAATCGGAGGAAAATGAAAGATATAGCTGGGTGTCATCAGCATTATTGATGACAACTCACTCCATACTCCCTAACAACCTCTCCCAAAGGCTGAATGTACACGTTGAACAGGAGAGGGGATAGAATGGAACCCTGCGGTACTCCCACACGTGAGGCCCCGGGGGGGCGGTGGGGGAAGATGAAAACTCCCCTAGCACCACACGCTGGGTTCTCCTGGCCAGAAATGAGCGGAACCATTCAAGAACAGTCCCGCCAATCCCCGCCCGGTCCCACAACCGAGACACCAACAACTCATGATCAACGGTATCAAGTGCAGCTGAGAGATCTAACAAGATCAACAGGGTCGAACAACCCCGGTCTAACTCATGGGAGAGGTCGTTGGCCAAGGCCCCAAGTGCAGTCTCTGTGCCATAACCCAGACGGAAGCCCAACTGCGAGGGATCGAGAAAATTAATCCGGTCCAAATGCCCCTGAAGCTGCTGAGCCACTGACAATAACCTTCTCCTAGAAAGGGAAGGTTAGAGACTGGCCGATAACTGGCAAGGACATCAGTGTCCAAAGATGGCTTCTCGAGCAGCGGCCGCACCACCGCCTCCTTGAGATAGCGTGGCATTGACTATCACTGCCAGAAACGGCCCCAATGTCTCCCAGCTAGCCATAACCAGCCAGGACGGGCATGGATCTAATTCAGAATTGGTGGCTTGAACAGTCCCAAGAGCATCCCCCACATTTGAGGGCAACACCGTCCGAAACTCAAAACAGGACCAAACGGGGCTTCCGCTGCCTCAGGCCTGTTCGCTGTTAAAGAAGTCGCATCAAAACCGTGGTGAATTTGAGCAATTTTATCCACAAAAAAGTCCACAAACAAATCACAGTGAGCATTTGATGGCTCCACGTCCAAGCGAAGGGAGGCCGGACTGACCAGCCCCCTCACCAGCCGGAACAGCTCAGCCGGGCGGGACTTAGCGGACGCAACGCGGGCAGCAAAGAAAACCTTTGCTGTCCGCACCGTTATAGAGTAGGTACGTAACCAGACTCTGTGCTGCAACCGGTGCACTTCAGTACATGAGTGATGCCACTGTTGCTCTAACAGCTGCCCTTCCTGCTTCTTCCGCCGCAGCTCACCTGTATACCATGGGGAGCTGTGTTGTCGGCATTTCAGGAGCGGACGCCTGGAAGCCACACAGTCGATGGCCTCCATCAGCCTGATATTCCACCTAGACATGAGGTCATCAAGTGAGCGGCCATCGAGGTCAGAGGAACATCCCCTAGAGCTATCTGGAGCCTTTCAGGTTCCATAAACCTTCGGGGACAAACTAACCTAACTGGTTCCACACCCTCCTGAGGGCTGACATGCTTCAGGGTATCTGCCTGGAGTAGATAATGATCCGTCCACGACAAGGGCACTGTTGATACCTCCCCCACCAACGCATCCCCCGCCTCAAGGACTGTGCAAAATATCATGTCCAGGGTATGTCCTCCAATGTGTGGGGCCCACTACTCTCTGAGACAGGCCCATCGTTGCCATGGCGGCCGTGAACTCGCATTCTGCCCCTCCAAGACTGGTGTCGCCATGGATATTGAAGTTCCCCAGAACTATCGTCCTAGGGGACCGCAAGTTCACCTCCGACACCAGCTCGGTCAGCACGTGTAGGGAGATTGTCGTACAGGTGGGTGCATGGTATATCAGCAGTATCCCTACCCTGTCTCCGGCCAAATCCAAACTCCGATGGAGACCCTCTATACCCATGATAGATTGCACAGGAAATCTCCTCACAGACCAGGCATCCTTAAAAACAATGGCTATACCGCTCCCCCCACCGCCCCCAATATCCTTCCAGCCATGACTGATGCTGCACAGGGTACCTGACTGGAGCAAGATCAGCCAGTATAGGCCCCGATTCATTGTCCAGCCAGGTCTCCATGATACATGTGAGGTCAGCTGCCCGGATCAGCTCCCAGACCGCAGTTGACTTATTCGCGACCGACCTCGCATTTATCAGCATCAAGCCGAGGCTAGGGGTCCTCTGATCCCTAATCTCTTCACCACCTGCCTGGGGGCCAGTGAGCGGGGCAGAAGCACATCATCTGTCCCGTATCACAGATCAAACTCGTCTCCCTGAAGAACCATAATTCTCCTGGCCCGGAACGACCTCTATGGCTGCAGACCGCCCCCAATCCGCTCCACCGCCCCCCCAAGGCTGCCCCCCAGAGATCCCCACCCTCAAAACACCCCCCCATCCTCTTCTGCCACTAGAGGATCCCTCCCTCTCAGAGGGCTGCACCCCTTCCTCACACCGAGGGGGTCAGCCCTCCCTAACCCAGTCCCCTTGTCCCCCTCCCCCATAAAAGAAATACCCCATTCCTACCCCGATTCCCCTCCCTAAAATACAAAGTTAAAGCCAGCCCCATTGAGCGCCTATGGCAGCGCCAAGCAGCCAGCCACTTTTGGCTGCGCTGGGACCCAGAAGCCCTGGCCCCACCCCCCTCCTCTGGACCGGGGGGGTGGGAGTTGGTACCTTGGGACCGGGCAGCATGGCTCTGGGAAGCGGCGACAGGTCCGGGCAGCGCCAGTGGCGTCAACGTCTGCGTCAGCAGTTTCAGGAGCGGCGACAGCAGCACCAGGTGAGCCGGTGAATAAGTGTCACAGTCCAGGCAACCGGTGAACAACGTCTGGCCGCCACAGCCACTCTGGCCCGCTAAGGGCAACGCCAAAGGGCTGATGCCCTTTGGCCGTGCCCTTTGGACGCCACCCCCTAGGCAGCAGCCACTTTTGAGATGGTTACTGGGGGGAGGGATAGCAGAGTAGTCACAGGTGGGGGGGATTCCAAGGGCCTTGGCCAACTGTATGCCAACACTCCACCCCCATTTCCAGGCCAGCCACGACCCCTGGGAAGCAGCCCCTTTTGAGATGGTTACCTGGGGGAGGGATAGCAGAGTAGTCACAGGTTTGTGGGGGGAGGGATTTCAAGGGCCTTGGCCAACTGGACGCCAACACCCCACCCCCTTTCCAGGCCAGCCCAACTGACTCTCTAGCAGGCTTCCTGTTTCTGATGTACTTGAAAATGTTTTTATTATTATTTTTAGCATCTTTAGCAAGTTGCGCCTCAAATTCCTTTTTGGCCTGCCTTATGCACTTTTTACATCTACTTTGGTAATGCTTATGCTCTTCCATGTTTACCTCATTGGGACTCTTTCCATTTTTTAAAGGATGCCCTTTTGGCTCCAATAGCCTCCTTCATCTCACCATTTAGCCACACAGGCAGACATTTGGTCCTCTTCCTACTTTTCTTAATTTGTGGAATACATTTCATCTGAGCTTTCAAGAGGTTGTTTTTAAATAGTCTCCACGCTGCCTGTAGACATTTAATTCTTGCAACTGCTCCTTAAATATCCCCCTAACTAGTTTCCTCATTTTTACATAGTTCCCCTTTCTAAAGTTATATGTTACCACAGTGGTTTTATTTGGCATTTCCCCTCCTGTGAGTACATCAAATTTGATTATATTATGATCACTATTGCTCAGCGGCTCCAGCACCATTACCCCTCGCACTAAATCCTGCACTCCACTTAGGACTAGCTCTAGAGTGGCTCCTTCTCTTGGTGGTTCCACCCAGTTCCATAGCTGGCTCCCCCAGTCCGTTTCCTTCCTCCCTGTTATTCCACCTCCTCTCCTGTGTCATTTTTTGGTGTGTTTCTTTTGTTTTGTTGTTACACACACACACGCCTGCCTGCCTGCCAGCCAGCCAGCCCGCCCGCCCTTCGTATTTTCCACAAATCATGGGTTCTCTGTGAGGGGAATGTGGGCTAGTTGGCTAGATTGAGGTGGCTGCGGTTCTCCCTGAATATACGTGCCTCCCAACACCTCTCTGCCCTTTCCCGATCCATACATTTCCTCCCTATCTTTGCCTGCTTCTCAGCCTCATCAGTGCATACATATCACCTATTTCTCTGCATTGTCCTCATACACATCTCAACACCTGGCTTCCCCTCCCATTTAAAACACTTCTCCCACTGTCCAAGTGCCCCCGCTCTTGTTTGTGTGTACGTATCCTGCATCCATCAACCCTCTTTTCCCTCCATATACAGCCTCCTGGTACTCCGCTCTCACATTCTCCACAACCCAAATGAAAAGATATAGTCCAAGAAGGGGGTTGCTGCTCCCTCACCCCTTCTGTCCCCAGCTTCAATATTGCCCCAACTTGCAGAGGAAGCGGATTGGGGCTGAAAGACCAAGGCAAAGTGTGGGTGAATGGAGCCTAACTTGTACACAAGCACAATATGTAAGACCGTACAATGTCTTTACTGCTTCTATGGCATGGAAATTAAGGCAGGAGTTGGGGTTTTTTTTAGTATACGATTTGAAAATTTTTAAGAAATACAGTGCAATACAGAAAATATCTCCCTTTTGGTGCATTATAATGATAAACAGCGTATCCATTATACAGAATTTAACATAAGAAAACCTATAAATGGGTGTCTTTAGACGTGACCAGCCCCATGTCCCCTGCATGCAGCCCTGACAGTGCCAAGTTTAAAGGGATCTGGCAGCTGCTGGGTGCTGTGCAGGTGTACTGTGGTCCCCCTCCCACACACCATAGATCTGCTGGTGAATCAGTCACCCACAGCTCTATGGGTGCTCTGGCCTGAAGCATACTGGCAAGGGTCTTCTCCGGATTTGGGCAGCCTGCTTCACTTGTGATGTTCCGGAGCACCGCAGGTGCAGCTTCCCTGGAGCAGGCCTTTAAACGGACGGCCTGCCTAGGGGCAAGGTAGAGCGGAGGCATGGGTGCAGTCTGTCTCAAAGCACCATGTATTGTATTCATCTGCTCACTTCCCCACCCTCTCCTGTCTTCCCCATTCGCCCAGCTGTTACCCCCACCTGACCATACACTGAGAGGAGGCGATGTGTGGAGCCATGGGGCAGGCTGGCACCCTGGGTGTATCCCTTACTTTAGGCCATGGCACTGGGGGTTCTGCATGGTGGGGGAATCAGTGGTGTGACTGGCCTCGTCCCTGGGGAACTTCCCATGTGGATCCTCCAGCTGAGGGGACCAGCCACCCCCAACGAGCCAGCTGGATCTCGGTGAAAAGTTCCTCGCCGGGATGTCTCTTCTGCCTCCAGGGCAGTGGTGCAAGCACCTGTTCCCCTCGGCTGGAGGCTTCGAACGTTCCCCTGGGGAGCGGGCTAACCATACCGCTGCCTCCCCCGCCCTGTGGGATCCGGCTGCCCTGGGACCCTGCACAATGTGGAAGTCAGTGGCGTAGCTGGTCTTGTCCCCCCAGGAACTTGCGGTGTGGAGCCACTAGCCATGGGGTCCATCTGCCCTCACCCAGTGAGCCATATCTGATGGAAAGTTCCTCACCGGCTCCCCAGTCCTGATTCGCCCGAATGCCCAGTGTAGGAACATCCCACTCTCTTCTCCCTCCCAGGCAACAGCCACAACAGCAGAACCTGTTTCCCTTGGCTGGAGGCTCCGTGCTGAAAGTTCTCCTGCGGATGGGGCCAGCTGTGCCGCTGCTTCTCCTGCCATGCAGGATCTTGGGGCTGGATCCGCACACTGCGACCTGCTGAGAAAAGCTGCTTTGAACCCCCAGCCACTGGCTGCCTTGGGCTCACAGCCTCCCTGCGCCCAGCTGGGAGGAGTGGGGAGCTGCACACAGCAATGGCTGGCACTGGGAACCACACATACATATGCACATCAGCTTCTGTAAACTTCAAGATCTTTGAAATTGTACAGGACCAGCAGTCCCAGTACCCTCCTGTCTGCAAATTAAACTTCCACCCAGTCCCAACACCTCCATTCCCGCCACCTTCTCCTACTATCACCCTGCCCAAAAGTTAATCCATCCTACGTCCCCAATCTCCCCCGCACAATGTGCATTTCAAGCTACCAGGATCTGCAGTCCACCATGTTCTTGCTTGCCTGATGATGTCTGAGCAGTGACCTCTGCTGGCCAGCAGCTGCTAATACGGATGTATGGCATTATGGAGGGTCTCCTATCTTAAAATGAAACTTTTAAACCACAAGATGGATTTTGACAATTCAAAAAACCATAGGAGCAAGAAAGCAGCTCTGAATTATCTCTAACATGGGTAAAGATGAGCAAAATATTTCCGAAGTAGACTTCTGACGAGATATAAAAAGTGTCTTAAACCAGAAGTAAAAACAAATTTTACTCAGGTTTTTTAACCGCTGTAGCTTTCTGTTTTATGTCCAATTTGCATGAAATATGGACAGAATGTACCCCTCACCCAAGTGATCCTTTCTTCCAAATTTCAGAGAAATAATAATTATTTTTATCTAGTGCCCTCCTGCCATGGCACTCAAGTGCTTTACGTACAACACAACTTTTAATCATCAATGGTGCTGATTTATAAGCAATAGATGTTCATATGTTAAAATGGAGAATACTCCCTGGCCTTAACTATGGAGCTGCTACTGCCGTTCCATAATAAAAACAATTCAAAATATAAAACAATATAAACTTAATTTAAAATGGGAAGGTAAAGAGGGAGGACAGACTACATTAAGAGGAACCCACAGTGGATCCTAAAAGCACCTAGAGACTAAATTAGTTTTCAGGTGCTTTTTAAAGGTAAGGAGGGAGGGAGGACACTTGGAGGGGGCACTTCATTTTTACCTGCCCTAGTCTCCTGCTCCCTAAACTGTTTCACCCCTTCGCTCATGCTGCCTCTTATGCCAGGGGCTCTCTGCCTGAACATACACACTCTGTACCCTCCCTTACAACCTTCAAATGCCTCCTTAAATGCCTACCTCTTGTCAGGCTTTCCTTAATTCCTCACCCCCATGGACTACTCCTTTATGCTTCTCCTGTGTCATCCTTGAGAATCGTCGTCCTCCTCCCCTGGTAAATATAAGGTAGCACATGCACCTGCAACGCTGCAGCTTATCCTTCTCTCCCTATGTTCTCCTTCCCTTGTCCATTCAAGGCACGGATCTTTCTGTAATCATGACTCTTCAGCTACAGGCACTTAGTTGGTGTTATATAAATAATAATAGACTATAATTTACTGTCTACTGTGCAAGCACTTGCAGTTTTTCTACCTCTGCTCTTTTTCCTTCTTGGTTCTTGCCACTCTCAAATCGCTCTTCTCTCTCTCTCTCTCTCTCTCTCTCTCTCTCTCTCTCTCTCTCTCTCTCTCTCTCTCTCTCTCTCTCTCTCTCTNCCAGCTGTGTCTCTCTGTCTCTCTGTCTCACCAGCTGTGTCTCTCTGTCTCTCTGTCTCACCAGCTGTGTCTCTCTGTCTCTCTGTCTCACCAGCTGTGTCTCTCTGTCTCTCTGTCTCACCAGCTGTGTCTCTCTGTCTCTCTGTCTCACCAGCTGTGTCTCTCTGTCTCTCTGTCTCACCAGCTGTGTGTCTCTGTCTCACCAGCTGTGTCTCTCTGTCTCTCTGTCTCACCAGCTGTGTGTCTCTATCTCTATCTCTATCTCTATCTCTATCTCTATCTCTATCTCACCAGCTGTGTCTCTGACATCTCTACCTGGATGTCTCAATGTCAACTCAAACTCAGTATGGCTAAAACAGAACTCCTTATCTTCCCCCCTTATCCTTCCTCTCCATCTTCCCTATTCATCCTCATCAATGGGGTCACCGTCCTTCCTGTCCCCCAAGCCTATAGCTTAGGCTTCATCTTTGACTCACCCCTTTCTTTTAAACCCTACATCGATTCTGTTGCCAAATCCTGTTGCTTCTTCCTCCGTAACATTGCTAAGATTCGTCCTTTTCTCTCTGTCTCCTCTGCCAAAACCCTTGTTCACGCCCTGCTTGTTGTTAATAATAATAATAATACAAGGGTGATTGCTTGCTTCCTGATGAAATTTTTCTTCACAGAGACTTGTTTCAAAGTGCTCTACCAGTGCAACCGCTGTTGACTTCATTGGGGCGTACCTGTTGGAGCTCTTGTAGGAACTGGGTTTTAGCAAGGGTCCTTGGTGGTGATCCGAAGATTCAGAAATATTAAGCAAAATAGAGTGCATGAATTACGGTGATTAATATAGGCCAATGATGGACTCCAATCCTCTCTGAGAAATACCTTACTCCCCAAGTAGTCCCACTGAAGTCAGTTAAACTACTTCATCTGGAATAAGTTGCTACTCAGTATGAATTAAGATAGCAGAATATGGCTTTGTGACTAAGTGGGAGCAAGAATTGTGACTTGTACTTTCTGCTGAAATCTGAGTCATGTTTATATGAATAGAGATGTACTCTTAGACCTCATCAAGTCACAAACAAAAGTGGATGGGATTTTTTTTTGTTCCAGTTTCCATTATTATTATTATATTTGTTGTTGTTGTTGTTGTTGTTTTGTTTTAAAGGAAGGTGCTATGCAACCTACAAAGATGTACAAGCAGCGGAGGCTCCCCCTGCAGGGAGTTCGAGGCAGCGCCCCCCCCAAAGTACTGCGGGGGCCACCGACGCCAAAACTGTTTTAAACAAAAAACAAAAAAAACCCCACTGCCGCTTATGACAGCTACAGCAGACTCTGAGCTGCTGCAGAGGCTTCTGTAGCTGTCACTGTGTTCTTCTCCCTTCGGGGACCCACCCACGCTGGGAGTGGGTCCCCGAAGGGGGAAAAAGGCTCAACTGCTCAGCTGCCCAAAGCTTTTCCTATGGAAAATTGGGTGGCTGAACTCCTCCGTCCACAGCATGCATGGGACGTGCTGTGGAGGGAGGGGCAAAGCCTTTCCATTGTGCTCAATGGGCGCAATGGAAGATTTTGCCAGGACGGTCGCGCTGACCGCCCTGGCGAGAGAGCTTGACTCGGGGGGCTGAGAAGGGAGGAAGCGCGCATGCGCACTTCCTCCCTGCCTCAGTCAGTCCCCCAAGAGAGAGCCTCAGTCTCTGCGCCAGTTCCCGCTGCCGCTCCCGCTGCCATCGCCGCTCAGAGCGGGGGGGGGGGGCAATGGCAGCGGCAGCAGGAACTGCTGGGCCGGCTTTTTAAAAAAAATAATAATAATTGCCCGCGTGTCCTGGCTCCGCGCACGGGGACACATGGGCAACTTAAAAAAACCCAACTAAACTCCCTATGCCTAGCCTGGGAGACTGCCAAAGGAGGAGAAGGAAGGAGCAGTCAGACTCAATAGGTAAGACTGACTGATCTCTCCCTCCCCCACCCTGTACCCAACCTCCTCCACCCACCCCCCGCATCCTCCCCCTAGGCTGAGCCTGGTCTCCCGCTCCCACCCCTGCTGCGTTTTGCCAGTGTTTTCTGTGTTTCCCTGTGTTTGGGGTTTATACATTATTCATTTTAAGCTTGATGTGCATTGTAGACTGTTTTCTTCCATCCGATGTTAACCCTGGGAAATCCTTGCTGCTGGGTCATGCCCTGGCTCCGCCCACCGTTCACCAGCCCGCCCGTGGCAAACCCGCCGGCAGGCCGGACAACCTTACTGCCCCTCCAAACTAAAAACCCACCAGCCGTCCCTGCATACAAGCTTTTTCCAGAAGTCTGGCACTAGCTGACTGTTCTTAGAAAGAGAGCAGAGTAAAGACAGAACGGAAGACATTAATATTCTTTGGGGGGAAATGTGGCTTTTGGGCAGAATTGTCCATTTTTAATGAAAGCCAGAGCACTAAGGTGTACTTAGAGCATTATTTCGTACAGTCTTTGTTGCGTGCAGCTTAAGGAAGAATATGAATGTAAGCATAACTTTTCACCCCCAACTTCTGAGAAACATATTATTGCTCTGCCAAGAGAGGTTTAGTGAGATTATTCCCTGTTTCTTGATATGGCAAAATTCCAGGCAAGTGTGTGAAGGGAGAAGCTTTAGCACCATCTGGAATCCACAAAGGCTTGCGCTGCTGGCTGCCACCTTGAAATACTTATTTATAGAGAGATTTTTCTAAACCTGTTAAGCGCTTTCTTAGTTTATTAAGCTTTTTCCACAGTATAAAGTATAACAAGGTGTCTAAGGATCAGTGGAATAATAGATAAAATGGCTTTCAAGTGGGATTCTGTAGTGAAGTCATCTTCCAGTTTATCTTTTAAATGCAGAAAGCAAATCACAAGTGGAATGTTATAACCCAAATAATTAAGCTTGCAGAACCATCTGCGATAGCAGGTCTACATATGATCTATGTACTTTGGGCTTCCCAAACTTGTTGTAGATGTTCAACAGGCTGTCTCAGTTATATTTGTAGCATAACATTGCCTAATCATTATTTTTATTAAGAAATGTTCTATTTAAACTTCTGCAAATGAGCTGCCATTAGCACACAGGCAAAAAGCACTCCAGAGTGTTTGTTTTCCTGCTCCTGCTTATCAAGATTTTCAGGTTCTTCCATAGTTGGAGTATGTGTTGCCAGTGCCAGATGGCACAGTTTCTGAGAGAAGAACTAGCTTTTGCTTCGGAGTAATACTGACAAACAATACCAAATTAGCATAAGCAAATGTCAGTGAGTTAATACAAAGCCAACACTTTCTGCCTTTTCTTCCTTCCCTAGGCCATGGGTGTTGAGAGTGACCAAGAGATCGTGCAGATGATTGGTACAGAGGAACATGTGATGGCTGCATTTGCTCCTAGCTTGGAAGAGTGCCAGAAAGCTCAAATTTTTACACAAATGCAGTTGTGTGGTTTCGTATCATGAAGGATCACTTTCTTACCATTTGTTATGGGTGGTATTGACACAACAGTTGCTGATGTTGCCCATTTTCTTTCCTCTATTCAACAAACTAGGCAAAACGTTTTTTGTGACAGGTACTGCCCAGAAACAGTCATTCTGTAGTCTGCTGAGACACAAAGTAGTCCATGCTTATTGTACATAATGAGAAGTATAGTTCAGTCTGTAGTGTGAGTTCATGTTGTGGGTCTTGCGTTTTTGAGAGAGTCATGCAGAGACTTCAGACATCTTCTAACCTTTTTCTTCCCGCGTATCGCTTGAATTAACAGTGTTCTGTAGGCGGGGGCGGGGGGGTAGGGAGGGCTACTTAAGGGTTTGCCTAGAATGGAGAAAGGAAGGGAGGGTCCAGATCCTGGATCTGTGCCATGGACCCATCCCTTATCCTTGAAGCATGTTCTCATCCTCGCTCCCTCCCCCTGAACTCATTCTTTCAGTGTTTGAGGGTAGGAACTGGATTTACAGAACAGATTAAGGGATTGGAAAGGAGCCAAATAAAAAACAGCTGTGGACCAAATTTGACCCACAGGCCAGAGGTTCTCCACCTTTGTTGCATGCATTTGTGTTTATCATACCTGCATCCAACTGAAATTCCTGTGTTCTGTGAAAAATGTAAGTAATGGCCACCACCCTTCTAGCTTCCTGCTGGCTAGAAATCTCTTCAGAATCTTTGAGCACCTTTTATTTAGTTGGAATAGTACTTGTTCAGAGAGTCGCACTCCTAATGCATAATCTGCTGCTTATGTACCATCAACTATTTCTCACCCTGAGAAAAGGGATTGTAGGTCTGTTGATCTTCCATCATGAATCATGATGTTAGCCATATCCCACTCTGGGATCTTTAACTCATTTTAATCCACTAAATTAATGTTTTGTCATTTAGTCTTACTCCTGCTAATGCATTATAAAAATGATTAGCAAATTCTTTCACATGTAGATACATAGTTGATAAATGGGGCATTTTACTATGGTTTTGGCCAGTGAGAGCACCCTTAAACAGGACCTGAAAGTCAAATATAAAGCTTTTATTGTTTAGTCAAAGGCCATAACAAATATATAAATATACATAGACCATAAAAAACAGAAGCTGAGGAAAAACCCTGAGACAAATTGTATACAATGCCCCGGGGGACTCATAGCCTCTTGAAATGTACACACATAATAACAAAATTTCTAGTGTCATATAAAGCAAAGCCACAGTCCTTAAATCACTCCCTTTTCACAAGGAAATAGGGGGAACACCTGTTGTCTAATCCGCATTACTGCCCAGCAGAAATTGGCCACCGCTGTAGTTATTTTGGAATCAATGGGGTTCAACAATTTTTGCAGGCCATCCCCTTGGCTTCCATCTCGCGAAAACAGATCCCCCAAATACTTGTACCTGGGCCCAGCAAATGCAGGACAGCGACTTATAATATGTTCCGGCGTGTCCCCCTCCCCCATGTGGCACAGGGGGCACAATCGTTGGGCATACAGAGTACCTGCATAGCGGCCCTCCAAGATCACAGACGGAAAAACATTTGCGCGCATCCTGAAGAAGGCTATACGTTTGTTCGCATCCTGCCACACACAAAGATAATAGGAGCCAGATGAATATGGCTTATAGGATATAAGATCTGGGGCCACCCTCTGTATGGACATAAGTGCTTCCTCAGTTTGTAGGGTCTGGTCTCGTAACGGTCTTTTTATTAGGGCCTTGGCTGCCTCCAACCCTAGAGATCCCAAACACTGCTGAAAATCCTAATTTAACTAATTCCTGTCTCACTGATTCCTTCCAGCTATCCCCTACCCCTGATGAAGCAAAGTCAAAGCAACCAGAGTATCTTTATGAGGAGGGGGGAAAAGGACCACTCTAATCCAGTATAGAAGTATTGTCTGTAGGGCGTAAGTCCTAAGGGGTAAACAGGGCTTCCGCCCTTAATATTACTTGAGGTACTACTCTTGGGGCCCCTAAAATTGGCAGCAACAATTTGTTCTGGATAGGTTCCAATTTGGAGATAAATTCCAATCCCCATGCCGGCAATGCATATAGTAATTGACCCACGACTCTAGCCCTAAAAAGACGTAGGGCTGGCAGGATCAGCTTCCCCCCCTTTCCAAAGAAGAACCTAATAATTGCAGCAGTGGATTTACCAACCTGTTCTTGCACCGCATTAAAGTGAGCTTTCCCTCCCTACGAGTGGAAAAGACCACCCCCAGGTAAGTAAAAGCCTGGGCCTGCTCGATGGCATGGCCCCCAATTGACCAATGATGTATTTTCTGCACCCTTCCTGCCCCCACTACCAACACCTTGGTCTTAGCCAAGTTGATCAGCAGCAACTGAGCCTGACAGTAAGCTCCAAAATTTTCCATTGCTCGCCTCAAGCCTACGTCGGTCTGCGAAATCAAGACCGTATCGTCCGCATATAATAAAAGTGGTACAGGACGTTCTCCAACCTTAGGGGCATGGGTGTCAAGTGCCTTCATAAAATGGATGGAATCGTTCAGGTAGAAGTTAAAGAGGGCAGGGGCTAGTAAACACCCCTGCCTCACTCCAACTCTCACCTGTACCGGTTCAGAAAGCACACCCCGCCTGTTTACCCAGACCTGTAAAGAGTTCCCTGTGTGTAACTTAACCATTAGATATAATAATCTTGGTTCAATATTTAGTGCCTGCAACTTAATCCAGAGCCGTTCTCTGCTGATCGAATCAAAGGCCTTTTCCAGGTCAACAAAACAAAGATAAAGCTTCCTCTGAGCAGAGGCCAGCTTGTCTATCAAAGCTGTCAAAACAAAAATGTGGTCGGTTGTAGCCAAACCCTTCCGGAACCCGGCCTGTTCTGGCTCAATTTTCTCTGGTCTCTCCATCCATGCCGAAGCTTAGTCAATAACAGTTTAGAGTATAGCTTAGCCACCACACACACAAGTCTAATCATCCGGTAGTTACCGGGAATCCTAGGATCCCCTTTTTTATAGATAGGCACTATTATACTAGTAAGCCAGGAAGCAGGCAATCTACCCGTCTCATTGATGTCCGAGAACAAGGGGGCTAACAGTCCCGCCCACCGACCCGGGTCACTTTTCAGCAATTCAGGTGGTATAAAATCCAGGCCTGGGGCCTTACCATTCTTTAACTCCCCAATAAGCAGGACAACCTCGCCACTGAAACCGGAGGCCAGCTCTGGAACCTATTTGTGAGCAAGAGGGGTTACTCAACCTCACCCACTTTGGGTTTAGAAAAAAGGGATTCGTAGAAAGATTGCCAAACCTCTGGGTGTAACGAAATTTCCCCTTGCGTGCTTCCACCCTTCTGAGAGTGGCGAATAATTGTCCAAAATTTCTGTGTCTCTTTATCGTTGACTGCCCTAATAAGGGTCTCCCATGCAACTTTCTGTGCGTCACACAACTTTGATGCTAATAGGTTGCAATAGTTTTTCCTCACTAAGGCCAATTTAGTTCTTACCATTTGGCTAGAATTACACCTTAAATCCCTCGCAGTACACCGTAGTTTAGACCGAGCCTTATGGCAATCGGTGTCAAACCAGCTAGGGGGGGCGAGAGAGGGATTTCTCGTCCATTATGGGAAGCACTGATAGTAAGGACAGGTTTCAAAAATAACAGGAGCTTATCATATAAAGGAATGGTATCCAATCCCTGCGCTATCATACCCTCTCACAGAGCTGCTACTGTATGGGACTCTAGTAATTTAGTAACAGCCCTCTGCAGACCTTCTGACCATTTAGCACGCCGCAGAGTAGTAGTATCAACGTTTAAAGATTCAGGCGGGCCATAATCAGATGAGTAGGTCCTAGGGGTCTTCAAACTCAAGCTTAGGGGGAGGTGATTAGACACCCCCAATGGCACAACCCGAAATTTCAGAACTGAAGAAAAAAGATATGGGGGAATTAGTAGAAAATCCAAGACGCTAGACCCCTGGTAGGAGTGGAATGTAAAATTCCCTTCTGGATCATCCTCTGTCCTCCCATTTATTATAATGAGATCTAAATCCCACATCAATTTCTCAAACACATCAATTTCCTAGGCCCTATAACTTGGTCCTTTGAATAGCGCAGAGGAATAGAAAAATCCAAATCTATTGAATCCTCTAAACTAGGCCGGGTCTGTACACTTGTGGAGTCACCAACCCTGGCATTAAAGTCGCCTCCCATCAATAGACAAGCATCCGGGAACTGAATCAGCCTTATTTACCATATCCTTTATGAGGTTCCAGATCTCTAGCCAGTAATAGGGGGTGGTATATAGACAACACCAATCAATAATTCAAAGCCAGAGGGTAATTGACAGTGGAAAAGGATGAAATTTGCCTTGATAGAGCCTATTTGTTGTATCTTAGCAGACAACCTAGATGCTACCAATAACACCAGACGACCACTTGGCCACCCCTGAGCACAAGAAGGGGTAGCTCCTAGCCAAAACATGTCAAAACCTCTCCGTCTACCCGTAAAGGGAGGGTTCCACCAACCAGGTTTCCTGTAGCAAAGCAAAATCATGTAACACAAGAAAATTATAAAATTCCGGGTCTAATTGATGCACCTTCTACCCCGAGATGTTCCACGAGGTAAAGAGGAGAGATGCAATCACCCGGGCCTCCTGTCACTGTCCCTGAGGCGGTCTATTTCGCTGCCTCAATACCCTACCTGAGATGGTAGGGAGAACTGGTTGCAAAGGCTCTGTCAAAGCCAGTACAGATGCCAAGGATCGGTCAAGCTGAGTATCCCCCTGGGGAGCCGCCCGGGCATCTGACTGTGGGGGGGAACTTGACGCAGGTGGAGCCTGCGATATTTCCGTCTGTAAGGCTCTCTGCCAATATTTGGGGACCACTCAAAATCTGGGAACTGCTGGGGGCCATCCCTCTCACCCCATGGTCCTTCTCCCTAAGCAAAGGCCCCCGTGTGGACCTAGCAATAGGTGAAGAGCTACAGCCTTTCACCCCTCCTTGCACTCAACCCTCTTGCCACCACCTCCTCCCTCCGATGAGAGCCAACTGAATGACTGCGTACAGGAGTAGGAGGATAGAGCCACAGGGAGCGGAGTGGCGAGACAAAGCCTACCATCCCCAGCTCTCATTTCTCCCAGCTGGTGCTGAAGTGACTACAACCGTTCCAGAAAGCAGACCTGTGGATCTACCGGGGGTAAAATAGGCAAAACAATCGACCCAACACTCTTCTGTTTGAAGCCCCTCCAGTGACAAAGCTCCCTTAGACACCCCCCTTCTCAGGGACAAGGGGGGCGCTTTCCGTGAGTCACCAGTAGGAGATATTCCTTCAGTAACTACCTGTTTCCTGGGAGCTGGAATCCCAGAGGCTGGGGACTTAATCGCCCGAGGAGGAATAGCAGGGGCCAAAGGGCGAGTCGGGGCCAGACAAGATTGTCTAGGTCCAGTTCCTTGCCCTGCTGGCAGTCCAGGCAAATCCCCAGTCGGCCCTCCCGGTGCGGGGGGACAAGTCTGGAAGACCCGGGAAACATAAACTACCTGTTTCTCTAGCTGATTTTTGAGCGCAAAAATGCAGGAGCTTAATCTCACAGTTACAAATGACACTATGATCATTTGCCTGTCCTCTGCAGAAATCAGCTGATCCACTGACAGGATCTCCCTTCTGGTGATCACAATTTTCTCCTCTTTTCAGGAGCGGTCTGAGGTATTCTGCTATGTCTAGGGCTGTAGCCCATCAAAGAGGGCAACGACCCCTGCGGGGGAGGAAAGTAAATACTAGCAAAGCCTCCAGTAACCCAAAGGACCCCACATTTTCTATCATAACAATTGGGGGGAGGCCATCATAAGGTAATATCGGCGGAAGGGAGCACGAAGGGGATGGCGGGGCCACAGTATGGTGAACAGGGGCCAAGGGCCTTACCATAGGAGTGGAAGCAAATGCTGGAGGGCCTAACTCTGCAACCTGGGGACAAACCCCCACCTTCTCCTGGACAAGCCATTTGATAGATACCATATTGCCTTGGAGTTGCACAAGCTTGGTGAACATAAACTGTAAAGTTTCTGCCATCAACATAACATGTTCTGTTAAAAAAGCGGCTAATCTCCCATCTGGCATAAGGTCCTGGCCCACTCTAACGCCTACCGGCGAGGGGTCCAAGGGTAATTGTCCAGGATCTCGAGAAGATTCTTGTGGGGATTCTTGTGCGGAAGCACCTCGAGCAGTAGCACCCGGCTCCTCGTACCCTACTAGAGGCTGAAAGCGATTAGTAATCAAAATCTCGGGTGTCGTTGGCAAGGTCGTCACTTTCCTTACTGAGGAGCTGTGAAAAAACGACTCTAGCTTCCTCTGTTTAAGCATTTTAGTCGGTAATCCAGTAGGGTCTGAGGAAGCCATTCTTTGTGGTCTCCTCTACCCAGTCCTCATGGAAGAAATTTGAACTCAATAGACCGGCGCCCCCTCGGCAGCCCACCTAAGGCTGCGCGCACAAGGGCATGCCCTTGCACGCGCGGCCCCCGGCACGCACCGACGGCACTGCTGACGGCTAGAGGGAAGTTTAGATAGTCTGCCCAAGGTGCTCACAGGTGTTTTCCCCTCCGGTTCTGGTGCAAGGGTTCCTCACACCCGGATGCTTCCACACAACTGCTACTGCTCCGCTCTTTCCCCACCAAGCTGTGTGCAGGAGGTGCGGGGTAGAAATGTAATAATAAATAAAATTAAAATTGCTAATGTCTGATTATATTTTACCATAAATTCAGAAATGGCAGGCAAGACAAAACAGAGCAAAATGAAGCACAACAAAGCAATACAAGACCAAACAAAGAGCCTCCAGGTTCAACCTGATTGTGTAAAGGTTTTAAAAAAAACAAAACCTAATTCATTTTAAAAGACCTCTTAGGTTCTATGAATGAAACCACAGGTTTTAACAAAACAAAAGAAGCAGCAGCCACCCTGAAATAGTCAAAAGAGGTAATAGTGAAAAGGAGGATCAGGGAGAATGCACCAGGGACAGGACATTAACTTGGGATGGGGAACGTTTTTAGATGAGACCTCATTTCTCCCAGACTTCTGAGTCCAGGAGAAACAAACTCGTGCATGCGCATGCTTGGACATCTGGACTTGTAAAACCCCGATATCAAGGTTTTACACGTTTGGATTTCCAGGCCTGTGCGATTTCCCCAGCATCTGCTATTTCCATTGGCTCCTCCCCATCCCCTGCACACGAGTTTGTTTCTCCCGGACTCAGAAGTCCAGGAGAAATGAGATCTTATCTAAAAATGGCCTGGGAAAATCCATGTTCAATTCTCTGCTGTGCCAGAGACTTCTTGTGTAACCTTAGGCAAGACAGTCTCTTTGCCTCATGTTACCATCTATAAAATAGTGGTAATATTTTTTTACCTCATAGGAGTATTTATAAAGTTAAATAGGGAGGTTATTGGGAAATTTGGTTTATGCAGCAGATTGTTAGTATTAAATGGAGCTATGCCAGGTGATAGGAAGGGTGAATATACATTCTTATCTCATCTTGGAGGAAGCGTAATTGATTATATGCTGGTCTCAGTAGATCTATCCACTTCAGTGGTGGATTTTGTAGTTTTGGACTATGCAGACGCAGACCACTTCCCCCTGTTTACTTGGATAAGCAGGCCATTGGACCCTAAACTGGAGCAGGATAGTGGACAGAATAATCCAGACCCGGACCCTATAGCATTGAGGAGGCTCGGAGTAGGCCAGAGGAGGATTAAGTGGTCCCAGCAGGTTCTCGAATCATTAGTGGGTGTCATAACCCCACAAACTTTTGAATTAATTAAGGGGAAAGTAGAACTTGATCAGGAGGCAGTTTTTTGGGAGTATGATGCCCTAGTCCTCCTCCTTCGGCCTTTTTTGATATGCCCCCTGTCTAATGGCCAGGAAAGGAAGGTCAAGCGGGGTTGGTATGATGCAATCTGCAGAGCGGCAACAAGGAATTTGAATCGCCTGGCTTGAAAAATTAAGGGGGGAAATGGGGTTCCTCGGTGGTCTGGGGACTTTTTGAGGGCCAGAAGAGCCTATAAGAGTATTATAAGGGATAAGAAAAAACACACGTTAGAACAGTGGGAGGAATTAGCTGCTGCAGCTGAGACCAAAAACGAAAACAAATTTTGGCAACTAATTAAAACAGCTAGGGGCTCTGGAGGTGCCACAGAACAGGTGGAAATACCAACTGATAAATGGGAGCAGTTTTATGGCTCCATTTTCTCCAAGCCTTCTCCTAGTATAGATAACCCCCTTAAATACTCTATTGAGTCTTGACCACATTGGGATCCGGTAACCCCAGCAGAAGTCAGCCAAATGATTTTTCATTTAAAAATGAATAAAGCCCCGGGAATAGTTTTTATCCCTGCTGAACTCCTTAAAGGGGACATTGACTGATGGAGTCAGGTTCTGGCCCTATTGTTCACTCGTATAAATGAGACTGGGAAGATCCCGAAAGACTGGCTAGAAAGCATAATAGCACCAATATTCAAAAAGGGCAGTTCTCAAGATCAGGCCAATTACCGGCCTATAAGCCTTTTAAGTGTAGTTGGCAAACTATATACAAGGTATCGTCTATCCAGGATAATAAAATGGATTGACCAAGAGAACCTGATAGGGCCAGAGCAAGCTGGCTTTAAAAAAGGTATGTCAGCAGTCGACCATATTTTTGTGATCGACCAATTAATCTCCAAATATGCTCGGTTGCGCCATGGATCTAGTTTGTTTGTTTGTTTTGTAGATCTTAAGATGGCGTTTGACTCGGTCTGTAGGGAGAAACTATGGGCTAAACTACTCAAATATTGCATAGATCCTAGATTACTGCTTTTGATCCAGGCAGTTCACTCAAGTAACTCCCTGAGGGTGAGAGTAAATAGGGAGGGTACTCTCTCTGGCCGGGTGGCAGTTAAGTGGGGGGTTCATCATGGGTGTCTTCTAGCTCCCATATTGTTCAGTATTTTTCTGAATGATATGAGAGAGTCTATCGATAGCTCGACCCATCATCCCGTGGAGATTGGGGGCAGGGTATATCTGCCCTTCTATACTCGGATGATACAGCTCTAATTGCTAGAACCCAAGTAGGTTTAAGAAGGCTGATGGAGGCCTTTGATACCTACTGTAAGAAAGAGTTGCTGTTGATAAATTACTCTAAGACCAAACTCTTGGTGGTAAGCAATGGCCAGGTGCAGCACAAGTGGTTTTTGGGTGGGAATTGTATTGAGTAAATATCCAGTACTATAAATATCTAGGGGTCATTATTTCAGCTGCCAAGGGGGTTTATTTAAACCCGCCTTGAGATTGATCAAGGTAAAGATGGTTCCCCAGTTGTTATACGGGGCTCAAATCGGTTATTTAATATCTATATGCAGCCCTTGGGAGAGGTCGTGAGAGGGTTCGGGGTGCGTTGTCACCAGTATGTTGATGATACCCAGCTGTACCTCTCCTTTTCTACTGACCCAGACCCTGCTATCTCGGTGCTATCCCAATGTTTGGAGGCCGTGGCGGATTGGATGCGGCGGAGCAGACTGAAGCTCAACCCAGATAAGACGGAGGTGATGGTGGTAGGGAGGGCGAAGGGGGTGGTGGCCCCCCTGGTTGGGGGGGTTCGCCCTCCTGTAGCTCAGCAGGTCCGGAGTCTGGGGGTGTTATTGGACGCAGACCTGCGCCTGGAGTGGCAGGTGGAGGCAGTCGCTAAGGCTGCCTTCCGCCAGCTATATCTGGTGCGTAGGCTGCGTCCGTACGTCTCTGGCCCGGACCTGGCCTCCCTCATCCATGCCTTTGTCACCTCGAGGCTCGACTACTGCAACGCGCTCTACGTGGGGCTTCCCTTGTTCTTGGCCCGGAGGCTGCAGCTGGTGCAGAATGCGGCGGCTCGTCTTCTTACGGGGACGGGTCGCCGGGAGCATATTACACCGGTGCTCCGAACTCTGCACTGGCTGCCGATAGCGTGCCGGGCCAAGTTCAAGGTCCTAGTGTTGATCTATAAAGCCCTATACGGTCTTGGCCCCTCATACCTTAGGGACCGCCTCGCCTTTCGCGCTCCAGGACGGCTCCTGCGGTCTGCCGGGGGTGCCCTCTTAGAGGTCCCCCGTGTTAAGCGGGGGGCCACGATGGAGAGGGCATTCTCGGTGGTGGGGCCGCGGCTGTGGAACTCCCTTCCGGAGGAAGCTCGCCTGGCCCCAAGCCTTTTAACGTTTCGGTGGAACTGTAAGACCTGGCTGTTTGCCCAGGCCTTTGCGGGAGGGTAGGGAGGGTTTTTTAATCCCCTACCCTTTTTTTTTGCTAGCCCTGTTTATATTTATATTTTTATATGAAATATATGTTGTTTTTATTGAATTTTAATGTATTTTATTGTTTTAATTGTGTTGTGAGCTGCCCCGGGCTGCTTTGCAGGAGGGGCGGGATATAAATGTTTTGAAATAAATAAATAAATAAATCTGGAGTACAAATATGTTATCAGCCCTAGAGACAGAACAAAACAAAATGCTGCGGATCATCTTACATGCCCCCAGATTTACTCTGGCAGTCTTTTTAAGAGTAGACGCTGACGTTAAACGTGTTGCTATGTATGCCAAATTGGCTATAATAAAATACTGGCTACGTCTAAATTTGGTGTCGTCGGGTTCACTGGCAAGTCTGAGTGCACCGATGGCAGTGGGCAATTGGCCAACGTCAGTAATGTCAATTTTGGGGTCTTTGGGATTTTCAGCTGGGTATGCCCTGTCCTCTTCCTTTGATAGAATATGGCCAGAAATTAAAACTCGTGTTTTTGACCAGGAGCTTCAAGCCGAATGCGAATTAATCCAATCTCGGAAAGTTTCCCAACTATATAAGGCAGTTGTCATTTCCCCAAAGGGCCCTAGTTATGTGGCAGATTTCAGAATGCGCAATACAAGGGTTGCCTTGACATCCAGCCTGGCATGTTTTGTTATGCCAGGCTGGATGTATTCCCATCGGCAGTTAGAGGGCCGATTAAATGGGACCCCTGGGATGCAAGGCTCTGTGCGGAGTGCCGTAAGCGTCATCTTAGTTGTTGTATAGAAACTGTGGCACATATTTTATTTGTTTGTCCCCTGTATCGGACCTGGAGAGAACTTTTTATAGCTCCCCTAATTAGATCTGCAGGTCACCGTAGGCTGGATGGAGAAATTCTTCTTGGGGACAGCGATTGCGATATCCTCTAAAGTGGCCAAGTTCTTAACATGTGTTCTTAAACACAAAAGGAACTTAAAGGATAACTCTAATGTATGACCGCACCATGGGTGGCTGGATTAGCTAGTGGACAGACCATCTTGATTACTGAGGGTTTAGGGTAAGGAAGTATAACCTTGGGTGGGTAGCATAGCAAGAGTGGTAGCGTGTTAGGCATTCCTATTGATTAGGGCGATTTTCCAAGAAGTATTTGGTCTTGGTTTATTTTAATGATGTTTTTATGGTTAATTTTTATGTTTTAAAGTATGTCATGTTTTGTTATGTCATGGATTATGTTTCAAATGTATGTGGTGTTGATCTTCTTTGTTTGCTTTACAACGGCCTATGGCTATGTAAATAATAAATTTACCTACCTATAAAGATAAATACATCAAAGATCAAAAGGTGTTCAAATTCAACAGTGATGTGGGGTCATATAAGTAACATTAAAAATAAAAGTTCCATTGGGAAAACAAAAGTGGAACTGAGCATTTCATGCAAGAAATACCAAATGGCAGCATTGTATAGAAATAAGATATTTTGGGGAAGGGTTGGGGGCTATCCAACTGGTGGCCCACGACCAATAACCAGCATAGGAACTTGAGGAGATGGCTAAGAAATTGGACAGCTCTGGGTTAATGCAAGAGAGGGAAATGTCTTATTTGTAACTGTTTTATTTAAATAAAAATTATTAACTTATTGAAGAGATTGAGACAAAGTCTGGGTATGTAGTAGGATAGCAGTCTTCCTTCTCCTATTCGGATATAGCTGAGGTTGTTAGAGACTGAAACAGCCGTGAGGGCTGTTAGGCGTAGTCAAAGTACAATTGGTTCTAATTCTAGTGGTGCATAGTGGATATGTGACCTTTTTCATAAGACAGTTACCACCGCTTATGGACACAGAAACTAGCTCTGCTTTCACTCCTGTTGTTGGTTCTTTCATGGGCCTTTTGAAATACTTTAGGTCAATGGAGGGAAGATTGTAGTCCTGCTTTTCTTTCTACTTTGACTAAGCAAAAGTTTAGGCCTTCTGTTATACAAAATTCACTTTATTTTCAAAAGGAAGTCTTAACCGTAGTGAGACTTGGAAAGAAGATTGATTGGAGGTGATAGGAGTGACTGATGACAATTAACATGGCTACTGCAATGAGGAAAACAAAATAAAATAGCAAAACTTGTATTGATCTGGTTTGGTCCTTGTATTCTAGTCCCGGAGTTGTTTAGTTCCCCTAGGAATGTTTTCTTTTCATTTGGCAATTATACTCTTGCACTATTCTTGGACTTCTTGTATCTACATAAAGGTACTGAATGTGATATAACTTTACTGAGAGTTCCATATACTATACTGGTTACCTGTGAAGCTTACTGTGGTATTTTTAAATGGGTGACATTATATAAAAGCACCTGTTTTGTGCTCTTTCATTTCAGTGGCTTGATTTTTGTAGCGATGCTGCTCACAAATAATGAAACTGCAGTCACTGTGAAGTTGTCTGCACACTTACAGCTATTGGGCTCATGTGCACATGCATAGGTGGCTCTTGTAGCAATAAACTGCATATGGTGTTCACTTCACAGGCATTGAAGTACATAGGAAACAAGGTACGAAGGCAGAGGATGTGGGGAGGACCAAAGAAAACCAAGATGGAAGAAGCAAGAGAACTGCTAGCAACAACCATTCTGGCCCATGTCATAGTAAGTAATATCTCCCTTAATGTCAGTGAATGGTAGTTTTTCTTTCAGAGATGGAAGCAGGTTCTCCTCTAGTATTCAGCTATATGCAATTTTTTATACAGTAGGGAAAATATTGTAATTAACCTACTGCATTCTCCTATTTATAAAGCATGCTTTACATCCAAGGAAAGCATGTTAAAAGAATGGTGAGGTGAACTGCATTAGGGCTAAATAGTTCTTGAATTTGAATTAGGACTATTGGTTTTGTCAAGTGGGATAATTTTTGAAAAGGGTCTTTTTGTGAAGAATATGGAAGTGCTTCTTGGTGGGAATGACATAAACCAAATGCAGTGATTCACTCTTAAAGCAAGCAAACCAAAAACCAAGTCGCCATTTTTTTCTGTGCACTTGCTGAGATTAGTGTAAAAGCTGAGATCTAAAACTCAGACGTGTCCTCCTCAATGACTGTTTGTTTTTAAAGGTGTGATTTTTTTTTTCTTCTTTTTTTCCCCTTCTTTCTTTCTAGATATGATTTTGAAATCAGGAATTTGCCAATGGAGTGGTAGCATTTCTGACAAACAAAATGAGGACTTGAGGGCTCTTTTAATCAAAGACATGGTCATGAATACCTTGATCTACAGCTCTTAATTGCAAGTAGCAGTATTTACAAGCTCTGTAAACACACAGCTTTCATATCCAGCTTTCCCTTCAGGAGAGATGATTGCTGCAGTGCAAGAGCTTAAAGGGAGGTTTAGCCAAGATAGCTGTAGGAAGATAAGTGATCGTATTGTACCAATTCTGAAGGAGTAAACATAGCCATGGTCTCTTATCTCAAGCTATAATACTGGAACCAAATCTAAATTATTTTAAAATATAAAATTCTTGGGTTATTCATTGATTCCTAATTCAGAATTTCAAAACGGACATGAAACAGTTTGAAACTGAGTAGAAAAAAAACCTGCACCTTTTTAAAATCAGTCATTGAGGATGACAAGTCTGAGTTTTAGATCTCAACCTTTACACTAATCTCAGCAACTGAGATTAACGGGGTGGGCAGGGAGAGAATGGAGGCGTGGTTCCTGGTTTGGCTTTGTATGTTTTCCAATCTGGGATTTAATTTTTAGTAAACTATCAGGAGAAGTTTGCTTTATCCACTAAATTAAATTGATGTATGTGTGAATGATGGGAGGCATGTCTTAGGCTGTTTTTCCAGTGAGATGCAACCACCCATGTCCACCTATCACCACCCACCTGAACGCCCATGTGAAAGTGGCAAGGGTGGGTGCATGCTCCATTGACCCACGCAGCACCCACTCTTGACCACTCAAAGATGGAGCACTGGCCAAAAAAAGCAGGAGTGTGTCATGCAGTGGTAGCCCAAAAAATGGGTGGGAGCAGATGCTCACACATCCCCAGCCTGTATGAACAGCAGCAGCCAGCCATGTCTGTTGCTAAATCCTGTCGCTTCTCCCTCCATAACATTGCTAAGATTCGCCCTTTTCTCTCTGTCTCGTCTGCCAAAACTCTTGTTCATGCTCTGGTCATCTCTCGCCTCGATTACTGTAACCTCCTTCTCACTGGCCTTCCCCGGTCTCACCTTTCTCCCCTCATCTCTGTCC
>QEPC01003261.1:2626305-2645970 GCA_003113815.1 Sphenodon punctatus
CTTTTTGGCTCTAATAGCCTCCTTTGCGTCTCCATTTAGCCACAGTGGTAGACGTTTAGTCCTCCTGCTACCTTCTTTAACTTGTGGGATGCATGTAATCTGGGCTTCCAAGATGGTGCTTTTCAACCGCCTCCATGCCTCTTGCAAACATGTAGTCCTTTCAACTGTGCCTTTTAGTTTTTCTAACTAGCTTCCTCAATTTGGCATAGTCTCCCTTTTTAAAGTTAAAAGCCAGTGCTGTACTTTTAATTAATTAACTTTCTCCCTCCAGCAGCTATGTCAAATTTGATTATATTATGATCGCTAGTGTCTAAAACTGAGCAAGGCAAAAATGACTGTTTGAAGTTAGTGGGTCTGTGGGCCAGAATAAGTGGTGGAAACTTGTACACATCTCTGATTCTGTGGAAGTAGGAGCAGGAGTTGAGATGTACGGTGAATGACAGTTTATACAGTGCTACAATGTAGAATTGAATAACTAACTGCAAAGGGTGTTTTACCACTACATGAATACTAGACCTTAATTTCAAAATGTTGACGTAATCAGTTTTAAATTCTTTACTGCTACTGATACATCTAGACTTTTTCATAGCAGTTTTAAATAACACATTGGGGCCCGTTCTGGAGACCTTACCTAGGACAAACTCCTCATTGATAAAACTGGGATTCTTGTCAGAATAAGGACTGCGTGATTGGCTCCCACTAGCAATGTTTCTTCTAATTCTTTGTATTCCAGGTAAAAGAATTCAATTTCCGTGCCAAGTGTATCTACACAGCTGTGATGGTCCGTAGGGTGATTCTGGCCCAAGGAGAGAACAAAGTAGATGACCGAGATTATTATGGGAACAAGCGACTGGAGTTGGCAGGACAGGTGGGTCTATTCCTTTTGTCCCAATGATAAAAGGGTACAGCTTCAAAGTTAGGTGCATGCTTTGCTGTATCTGGACCTAATTTGCCACTCTGCCCCTTGGGTATATCTTGAAGTGTGTTGTGGTATAATAGTCATTGAAAACAATAAGCTGGTAAGAAATCACCTTTCTGCCTTCTGAAATAAAAAGATCATGGTTGTAAACTGAAATTGCCATGGCTGGTTAAATTAAGTGGGACGGGTTTAATTGTAGATGATCAATAACAACAAAGGCCAAGACTACTAGTTTATCTTGCCATGGATAGCTTTTCAGCAAGGACTAAGTATATTTGTATCATTTTTGATTTAGTACTTCCAGGTCCCTTGTGGCTTCATAAATGTGGTAATGTATCCTTCCTGCCTTCTCTGTTTGCCACATAATCTTGTTTGACTAGTCGCTTTTTTTAAAAGGAAAAAAAGAAAGCATCAACAGCAAAGATTGAAACTTCACTTTTCTTTTTAAGTCAATTTTTGAATGTTTGCAATTAGCTGAAGTTCGTGTGTTCAAATGGGCTGTAATTTTGGGGGGGTTGTCTTGTTTTTTTAATGCTGGTTGTGCTTCTGGAAAAAAAATCCTGTTGCTAAAAAATTTGAATTAGAAAGACCATTCCTGTGTGAGGAGGAAAACATAGCAGTCTAAACAATGTAAAGACATAAAAGGCATTGTGTCTATAAAAATGTGTGAAAACAATAGCTGCTAATTTCACACCCCATGGGACAAGGGAGTACGAAATGTGCTTTAGCTTTAGATAACAGAGTTGTATCCACTAGCCAAGCTGGTTTACAGAGCTTTCTCTTAGTCTTTCTGCCACTAGAGGCTTGGTAGGCCAGGTGCCAGCAGAGGTGTTAGCAAAACCTACCGATTTCAGGCTTAATCTTTTCACCTACCTTTTCTCTTCCCTTAATGTGTTCATTATTTGCTGAGCATTACTCTGTTCTTTGTCCTCCAGTTTTTTTTGTTTCTAATGCAGCTTGCTTTGTATGGGTGAGATATGAAACAGCACCAAAATCCGGCACCCTGGAAAGCAAGGGATTTCTACCCTGTGACAAAAGAATACCGCCTTGACTTCAGAGATTGCCTAATCCCAGCTGTTCTGATAATATAATTAAGGCTGCCTAATGTCTTTAATTTTGCAACCAGTTTGTGTGAAAAGGAGAATTTGGCACTCTAAAGGCTTAAACGCTAAATAGCAATCTCAAGGCGCCTAATTAGAATTCTCTGACATTAAGCTAATTGGTGAAACTGTGTTTCAGCAGCTTAACTTCTTTATTAATTTTTTTTCCTCAGGATTTTCAATGAAAATCAATTGATGGGCTGTCACTTTTTTTTATTTAAATATAATTTGCTCTTTAGTGCTCCTGTCTTTAGCAGGCTGAAAGGCCTTGGACTAGCTATGAAATGTAGTGAATATTATCACTGGCATTCCATCCCTTTTCTTTTAATCACTTACTCTTGACCGAAATAATGTGGGTATTGTGAGACTTTGCCTTTCAAGGTACTCTGTGCTTTTACAGCGAGTTTGTGAGTATACTGAAACCAGCAAAGTAAGCCTTTAGGTTGGAAAATGTTAAAAAGTTCATATACATGGGATGCAACTTTAGTTATTTTATTAGCACAAAGTAAAGGAAGTCTGGCTTGCATCACTTCAGTACCTAGAGTTGGCACATCATAATAGAATTATATTATTTATAATCAGATATACATTTCAAAAATGGTTTCAGTGTAGCAAATTTTTCCGTATTACTCATGAAATTTATTTTCATTCTCTTATGTTGGTGGTTTCACCCCTTTAGTTCTTGCATTCTACTAGCTCACTACTAGGTAATAAAATGTTTGCAGTTCCACTGTAGAACTTTCCATCAGGCAGGTCTGAAATGGAATAGGTCCTACTCCCTCCCCTACTCCCCCTCCTTCTCTCCTGTCCTCCTTCCCTCCCACCTCGCTTGAGGAAATCTCCCTGCTCTCTTCCTCCAACCCTTCCACTTGCCCTCTTGACCCCATCCCCTCCCGCCTCCTGACCTCCATTGTTCCCACTGTTGCCCCTTCCCTCCTGCACATCATCGACCTCTCCCTCTCTACTGGCTCCTTCCCATCCACCTTCAAGCACGCCACTGTCTCTCCTATCCTCAAAAAGTCCACTCTTCACCCCTCTGCCCCTTCTAGCTACCATCCTGTCTTACTCCTTCCTTTTGCTTCTAAGCTTCTTGAACGTGTTGTCTACTCCCGCTGCCTTGACTTCCTCTCCGCCAGCTCCTCCCTTGACCCCCTCCAATCTGGCTTTCACCCCCTTTACTCTACTGAAACTGCTCTCACTAAGATCACCAACGATCTTCTAGTGGCTGAATCCAATTGCCTCTACTCCATTCGTGTCCTCCTTGACCTCTCTGCTGCCTTCGATACTGTTGACCACTCACTCTTGCTGGATTCACTTCGCTCCCTTGGCTTCCGTGGCTCCATCCTCAACTGGTTCACCTCTTGCCTATCTGACTGTTCCTTCAGTGTGTCTCTTGCCAACGCCACCTCCTCCTCCCTTCCCCTCTCAGTTGGTGTTCCCCAAGGCTCTGTCCTTGGCCCTCTCCTCTCCTCTATCTATACCCTGTCCCTAGAGAAACTCATTGCCTCCCATGGCTTCCAATATCGCCTCTACGCTGATGACACTTAACTCTGTCTCTCTACTCCCTCTCTTTCTCCATCTATTCAAGCTTGCCTCACCAGCTGTCTCTCGGACATCTCTACCTGGATGTCTCAACGTCAACTCAAACGCAACATGGCTAAAACTGAACTTCTTATCTCCCCCCCCCACCCCCAATCCTTCCTCTCCCTCTTAATCCTTATTGATGGGGTCACCATCCTTACCATCCCCCAAGCCTGTAGCTTAGGCTTCATCTTTGACTCACCCATTTCTTTTAAACCCTACATCGACTCTGTTGCCAAATCCTGTCGCTTCTCCCTCCATAACATTGCTAAGATTCGCCCTTTTCTCTCTGTCTCCTCTGCCAAAACCGTTGTTCATACCCTGGTCATCTTTCGCCTCTGTTACTGTAACCTCCTTCTCACTGGCCTCCCCCGCTCTCCCCTTATCTCCGTTCAAAACTCTGCTGCCAGGATCATCCACCTCACTCGTTGCTTCGACCACGTGCAACCCCTCCTCTCCTCTCTTCACTAGCTTCCCCCTTCCTGAATGAATCCTGCACAAGCTCCTAGTCTTCACCTATAAAGTTCTTCACAACCTTGCTCCTCTCTACCTCTCTGCGCTAATTTCCCTCCGTACTCCAGTTCATGAACTCCGCTCCTCTTCTGTCCCCTCTCTTGCCCTCCCATGCCTCCCCTGCTCCCCTAACTACCTTTGTCCCTTCTCCCTAGCAGCCCCCCACGCCTGGAACTCCCTTCCTGCCCACATCTGCCTTGCCCCCTCCCTTTGTACCTTCAAATCCCTCCTCAAGACCCACCTCTTCCGCTCTGTCCTCCCTGACTCCTCACTCCCCTCGCCTAACTCCTGCTGATACCCTCCATCTAGTACGATCTGTTACCTAAGGTCTGTGTCAAATCAAATTTGTCAGCACTGGCTTTCACCATGGCCCAAAACATAAAACTCAAAACAAGCATGTACAACCAAAATGTATATACATGCCTACACCTAAAGTTATAAGCATATTAAGTATATATAGCCAAATAATTAATCAAAATAGTGAGTTAAAATCAAACAGTACCATGGGGAAAATCGGGGAAAATGCAGATTAAATGAGCCTGGATGTTCACTTTATAAACAGCCAGTATAAACTTACACCCACAAACAGATTTAATGCTCTAAATCCTCACCTAAATTATTGGCAGGATTAGGATTCATAATGTGACAGTAAGCTTTAATTCGCGATTGTATAAGCTTTTTTCTTTTAATAACAAGACTAACATACATTGCTACCATCGTCAATTCCTTTGCCACCGAAAGCTGAATAAGAAACTTAAATGCCTCTTCCTCTTTTGTTACTCTTACCCCCTCTAATAATGGAGTTATCCAAGTGTCTCTAAGGTTAGAGTAATATGGACATCTTAAAATAAGATGTTCGACTGATTCTATCTCCTGTAAAGAGCAGGTACAGTAACAAAGCTGATAGTATACTCCGGTAAATCTCCTTTCCATTACCGCTGTCTGGATTAGATGGAATCGGATGAGCATATAATTCCTCCTTAAACTTTTATCAGTTAGAATATGTAAATATGGTTCAAGAGAAAAACTCATCTTAACTACTCCTAAGCTCGGAGCAACCTTTCACTGTTTAACTAAACTAAGATCTTTTTAGATAGCAGTGTCTCTCGATCTAAGATCTATTTCTTTCTTTTATGTGAGCAATTGGTTTTCCCCTGAAAATAGACAAAGGAAAACCCCATAGAGTTGAGTAGAGAAGCTAAGTAATTAACCCAAGGGTATGTCCTAGCTCCATCATGTGCCAGTTCCTCTAAAAGGCATTGCACTGTCAACATCATCTGAGATTGAGTTAACAGTTTCAGCCAGAACCTGACCAGGGATATTTTTCCAAAATGTTCAATAGGCAGAGTGCCTGTTTCTGCCCACACAACTGCCCCAGGGCAGTTTCTGACTTTGAGCAACCTGCATATGAAATAATTTTGGATCCTCTCAAGTATAATAAGATCTGGAAAGGGAATGAATTCTAAGCCAAAAGTTAACATAGAGGATATTTTCGCTTGGTAAGTACATAAAATTGTAGATAAAGATATGCCTTGCGAGGCATTCGCAGCCTTGAGCAGACTAAGGTCTGTGTACTCATATCCTTACCACATGGACCAACCAGCCATCATTCTCGATGTAACCAAGCCAAGCGCATGCATCTGGGACCCTGCATCCTTGTGAATGTTACACTCCTTGTCTCTCCCTCTGTTCCCCTTCCTTTGTGTCACCCCCCCCACCCCCTCACGTCTCTCAGATTGTAAGCCCTAGGGCAGGGACTGTGTCTATTCAATTACTTTGTAAAGCATCCACTATATAAATGTTTGATGATGATAATAATAATAAATAATAATAAGTTGTAGTTTTTGAATGGTTCCAAAGAAATTCCTCACGTCGTCTGTAATCCCAGGTTTATATTTAAGGCTTTGTTTGGGGTCACAAAGGCAAAGTTTTGGGAACCACTATAATAGTGTGTATATTAACTTTACAGTGTCTTATTCTCTTTATCTTATTTCAATCCTCAAATATCAAAAAGTAGTCTTTAATTTCCTATGGAGTATCTTGATTTTGATGAGCATGTTGGAATTTTGCTCTCTATGAGAAAGAATGGAGTGTTTAATTTAAAAAAAAAATATCCATATAGGAGAACGTTGTCACCGATTTGAATACAGTAATAACATTTAGTTTTCCACACCCTTCTGGAGAACTTTTAGGAAAGATAACACACTGGTATCCATGTCCTCTGACGTTTTACTTTTTGGACGGTGCACTTCTAAGACCCTTTTTAAACGGACCACGGTGAGTGGGGGGGGATGGGTGTGTGACCGTGGTGGGATGAGGTGGGTGTGAGGTGTGCGCCTGTTCCTACAGGTGCACACGGATCTCCACCCACAGAGCATCGGGCATTGGAGCCCATTGCCCCGTGGGTGGGTGGTGGGTGGAGGTGGATGTAGCACGGGGGTGCACATGCATGCACCCCCACCCATCCCCTGTGGCATTCACACAGGCGCCCCCACCCATCTCCATCAGCGAAACTGCGTGGAGGTGGGTGGGGGTGTCTTGTGTTAAAATGGCCTAAGGGTGTTTTCAGACAAGATACTCTCTACCCATCCACCCACAATGCGTGTGTGGCAGAGTGGTGCCACAATAAGTTTGTTATACCTTTTTAAGAGGGCCACAAGATGGCGCTTTCCCTAAGAGACCCACCTAAGATGGCTGCCAACAGGAAGTTGGTTGGCTGGCTTACAGTATATAGCAGACACAGCCAGGAAGAAGAGGGCAGTCTTAACAGACTGTTCCTGACCTGGATGGAAGCCTGAAGCTTAAGGAAGCTGGATATAAGCTGATGATAAAGCCTGGACTATACTTTTCTAGGCTAAGCTTGTGTATTGTTAACTGGCCAGAGGTCTGGTGTCTGGCCTGGGACTGGACTTGTAAATAAACTAAACAGTTTTATGCACGACTGTCAGTCTTCCTTTGAGCACTGATCATACAACCACTCAACCCCACAGGCAAGTGTGGTCCTGCCACAAAAGTGATGGAGAATGAAGGCACGCTTTGCTGGTTGTTACACCAGCATTTCCCAAGGCGTTAGGTCCTGAGGTAGGGGATTGCAGAGGAGTGCACCTAGAAGAGGTTTGCACCTAAAAGGAGCATGTACCCAGAAGGAGAGTGCAGAGAGAGAGAGAGACTGGGAGCTAGAGGACAGTACCTAACAGGGCAGCTGAAGAGCAGCGGGATGATTATACCTAGCCACAGAGGAGTGCGACCTGAAAAGGAGGCCTGAAGAGCAAGCAAGAGCAGTTGGCCAGAAGATGGCCAGGGAGACCGAGCTCTTCATGCTCTAGGCTGCCAGGACTCGGAAGCCCAACCCAGGCCCAGAAGCGGGGCCCTGTGGAAACTACTGGAAACCCAGGCTGCTCAAGGAGAGTAGGCCTCAACTTAAGGAGAGACAGAACCACAGCACTCAGATGGGATCTCTCCATACTGAATTGCATTGGACTTTGTTAATGATTATCCCTTTTGTTCAAAGGGATCCACTCTTGTTGGGAAAAGCCCTCAACTGGTGGCTCTAGGCCTGGCTTTAGGGGCGAGTGAGAACGCCTGGTACAGATTCAGGGTACTAGACTCCTGTAAGGTTGGGAGTTGGAGACACCCAATTATTCCTGGGCAGGGTCCAAGCTGGTTCCCCATTATACAGATAATGGGGCCCTGCCACAACATGTTACAGGGCACCCATAGGGCAACACTGCAGCCTTGCAACATGTATAGTGGGTGGAGAGTGTCTTGTCTGAAAACGCCCTAAGACTTATTGATCTGCCTAAACTACTTCAAAATGCCAAGGAGGTCATTCCTATGATCCCCTGAAAAATTAAAGATTCTGCTCAGCTAAAATGAATGTGATGTGAAAGATTATCATGGGGAGGGCATTTACCATACTCCATCGCACCTCCAGATATAGCCATCTTTCCCAGGTGTCCCATTTCTAAATCTTCTTGATGGCCATCAATCTACTGCCAAATTAGTTTGATGGCTTGTGACATGGCAACCTTGGGCTACAGAATTTGTTAGGATCAGGGTCTCAATGAGCCACACCACTCCAACCAGTTGTCACTACCAAGTGCAGGTTTATTTACAGTGCAAAAGTCCAAACATAGTAAAATCCCAATATCCAGTCCACCAAACTCTTCCTATTCAGTACCTTCACCATTTTCCAGCTGCAGAACACCTTCACCAGCACCAACCAGATGCAGACTGACACGCCAGTAGAGGCTTCTCTGCTTTATATCCCCAGGAGGGGAGTGGCCTGTTAAGGCAGCTCACTCCCTTTTTAAAAGGACAGTCAATCCCAGTCCTCACCAGGGCTTATGCAGTCCCTAGTTCTGCAGCCACTTGACCAACTGTCACACAACTCTTGCATATATCTGAAAGACCGTCTCCTCCCCTGTGTCCTATTGTGGCACCTGAAGTCAGCCAGGAGCAACCTCTTGTATCTCTTATCAGTGTGACAAGCCTATGTAACATAGATGTGCAGAGTGACATTCTCTGTGGCTGCTTCACAGTTAAGGAACTCTCTTCCCCCAGATGTTTGCCAGTATCTAAGTATTTTTTCAGGGGTAACATAAGACCTTTTTATTTGGCCAATTGTTTAGCAGGAGGGGTAGGGCTTGAGAAGGTTGGGGATAGGGAATTTGTAAAATTGTTCTATGATGTATATTTGTTGCAACCTGCTCTGAACTCCATATAATAGGAAGAGTGGATTTAGTGCTCCTCTGTCTTTTAAATGGCACTCAAAGCACTTTATAATCATGAAAATATAAAATAAATTTTAAACTATTTTAAAAGGGGAAGGAAACCCACACCAAGGGAAATCGGCTGTGGATCCTAAAAGTACGTAGAGAATAAATGAGTTTTCTCCCTCAGCTCCCTGCTTGGCACTCCTTAGTTTGGGTAGCGTCCTGTTTCAGGTGACTCGGAAGGCAGACCTCGAATATTCAAATTTGTGGGCGGCTTCGGTGTGGGACACTCCCCTCATCCCCAGTTTGAGTTCTGCCTTCGGAGTGACCAGAAGCAGACCCTGCTCCCTGGAGATTTAGGGAGCTGAATATTTTTATTTATTTCTTTTTATTTTTACTTATTTCTTTTTTACCATCGGGCCCTCTGCCGCTCCCCTTCCCTGCGTAAGGGAGCTGGGTTGAGCCAGCCGGAATCGCTCGCTCCCCTTCCCTCGAGAAGGAGCTGGGTTGAGCTGAGCTGAAGAAAAGAGCCTGCTAGCCCCCTCCTCTCCCATGTAGGGAACCAGGAGACTGCAGAGGAAGCACGCTGCAAGCAGGCTCCAGCTTCGCTACCTACCAACCATCGCAATTTGATGCTGGACGGCGAGAGCTCCGGGAAGAAGTAAGTGACCTCCGCCCCCCCCGTCCCCCTACCGCATAGAACATGGGGACCGGACCTCACAGAAGCAGGGGAGCCGCGGGGCTGGCAGGGGAAAGGGAAGTAAAGTGGCAGAAGCCACTCATCCCCGCAGCAGGGCAGCCCGGCCCAAATCTTAGGAGACGGCCGGGACAGGACTTTCAACCCCGAGCCCCGCTCAGAGCTCTCCTCCACCCCCTCTCTCACGGCGGCAGGGAGCGGCTCCGATCCATGATCTCCAAGCCGCTCTCGAGCGCCCGCATGTTCGCAGCCTGCAGCTAAACGGGGGGGAGTCACGCTGGGCCCAGGAGGCGATGCCGTGGCAGAGCACAATCCCCTGCCTGACTTGGGAGCTGCTGGGGGGGGTGGTGAGCCACCTGGCGAGCATGGGCGCCGTCATTTTGAAAAACATGGCCACCACCAGGTGCTCGCCATGGGTGCTGCCATTTTGGAAAAAAACATTACAAAAATAAACAAATAAATAAAAGAGAAATTTATTAAATCGTGCCTATGCTACCCTAGGCGATGGCATCAACAAGATTGCAGAAGGCCAGAGAGCAGGAACCAACCAAGCAAGGGGAGGACGCACACCAACCCGCAGTATAGGAGAACGCGCTTCCCGAGTGGAGCCCACCGCAGCTGTCCCCTCAGTGTTCCCTGGGGGAGGACACAGCGAGCGGAAGGGAAAATCCAGCGGAGCTCGCTTACAGCACGCTGACAGCGGCCATCAAGCAGCTAACAGCCCAAATGTCAAGCAATGAGGCTCCGCCACCGTCTGGCCGATTTCAAGGGTGCATCCAGGGGCATGCACAAGGGCAAGCAGCCAGTGATGAAACCACCCCCGCAGCAAGAAGGCTTGTCGGCACTATCCTCGCCATCAGGTTCAGAATCAGAACCAAGCAGTGATGAGGCATCGGATATGGAACTGATCAGGCTGCTGGAACACCAGGGTTTCAAGGTCAAGCGAACAGGGACAACCGACAAAGGAGCTAAGAGAAGCAAGCACCGCCCAGTCAGACACCCCAGCACAGATCCATCCGAGTCCTCCTCCGAGGAGGGAGAATGGTCCGAGGGCGAGGAGTCCACAGATGAGGATCGGAGACTGTTTAACCTGGCATTGCTCAGCAAGATCATAGCAAAGGTCACGGATGTCCTCGGCTTGACTCCAACAGCTGAGGCAGCCAAGGAAGAGATTAAGGCACGGGGGGGGGGGGCGGGGATCTTCTAAAACCAAAAAAGGCACCCACCTGCTTACCGCTGCCCCCCACGTTCGAGGCCATCGTCAAGTCAGCCTGGCAGCAACCACTGAAAAAGGGGGGAACCCGGAGATGGCCGGCCAACCTGTACCCATTCCAGGAAGATAAAACAACCCTGTTTGACCTGCCACGGGTTGACCCGGCTGCTGCAGCACTCGCCAAGGACTCGGCAGCACCCCCAAGGGGAGACCCCTTCCCCAAGGACAAGACGGATAGGGCAGTGGAGGCCGCACTGAGGAGGCAGTTCAAGGCTACGTCGGGCGCCCTCCGGGCCAACACGGCCATCGGCTTCTTTGCCAGAGCCATCCTGGCATGGGTGGAGGAAGCAAGGAACCCTGAGATGAGACAGCGGGATCGAGCATCCAGTTTGGACAGGGTGGCCGTGGCGGCGGCTTATATCGCGGATGCTGCCATATACGCTATGAGGGCCAACTCTCAGGGAGCGGCTGCCAACGTGGTGGCTAGGAGGCGGCTGTGGCTCCGCGCTTGGAAAGGGGATCCTGCCTCTAAGACCACGCTGACGTTGGACGCGTTCATAGGAAGCAAGTTGGTCAGCCCTGCCTTTGACAAGATGCTGGAGGAGATGGCGGAGGACAAGAAAAAGAAGGCCCTCACCCCGAGCACAGACAGGGGAAGGGACAAGCCGGGCTTCTTTCGGCACCATCGCTATAGACAGGGATATTCGAGGGGAGCAGGACAGCATTCTTTTCCAAAAGACAAGCAGCGCCGAACCAACTGGCAGCCTCCCTGTAGAAACAACAACAACAGCAGCAATAGGCCCTGAGCGAATAACAAGCGCCCTGGGCCAAAGTCCTCTCAATGACTGTACCGGTATACCCCCCGAGTTTTCCCTTCTGCTCGGGGGGCCGCCTAGCCCACTTCACCGTGGTGTGGCGCACGCACGTTCAGGGCGAGTGGGTAAGAAGGGTAATAGGGGACGGCTACCGCATCGAGCTGCTGACATGGCCACCCAGCAGATTTGTCGCATCACCAGCCACAGGGACCTGGGAAAGAGGTGGCTCATGAGAGATGCCATAGGAAGACTTGCAGGTATGGCGATGATAGAGGCTGTACCAGTGGAGGAAAGGGGACAAGGGCTATACTCCCTGCTGTTCCTGGTACCCAAGAAATCCAGGGAGGCAAGAGCGGTACTAAACCTGAAATTCTTGAACAGGTTCACGAGGTACAAGAAGTTCCGGATGTAGACCCTCAAATCGACTTTACAGGCGTTGGAGCTAGAGGACTGACTTTCCTGAATAGACTTGAAGGACACACATCTCCATGTCCCCATCGCACATCGGCACTGAGCACTACTACCCTTCTTTTACAGGGGTGCGCATTGGCAGTATACATCCTTACCCTTCGGACTGGCCTCGGCACCACAAACGTTTACAAAGGTACTGGCCCTGCTGGTGGCATTGCTCCGCCAGAAGGGAGTACACGCATACCCTTATCTGGACAATATACTGATCCGATCGGCGTCTCGTCAGGAAGCGGACATGCATCTACGACTAGTCATGCGCACCCTGCAACGCTTCGGTTTTGTAATCAACGTCCCCAAGAGTCACCTCGCCCCTACAAGGGTCCTCACTCACTGGAGTAGTTATCAACACGGCAGAAAATCGGGTGACGATAGAGGAGGAGCGAGCCACCCGTCTGATACAGGCAGTGTCAAGAACACTGAGAGATCGCCAGGCCTCAGTCATGGAACTGGCAGGAATCCTGGGCACGATGGTATCCTGCATCGACCAGATACAGTGGGCCAGGCTACGCCTCAGACCACTCCAGAACTTCCTCAGGCCTTACCAGACTCTGATCATGACCCAGGGCTGAAAGACGGTCAGGATCCAGGGATCACTGGCCAGGGAGCTCAAAGGGTGGAGGGCAGCAGCCTGCTTTCACCAGGGGGTCCCACTGGTCAGATCGCAGGAGATAACAGTGACGACGGACGCCAGCCTCAGAGGCTGGGGGGCGCTGACAGGCTCGAGGAAGGCACAGGGGCGTTGGTCAGCGGAAGAGACATCCCACAGCATCAGGGTTCTAAAACTGTGAGCAATTCGCCTGGCACTCAAAGAATTCGAGCAAGAGGTGATGAACCGGCACATCCTAGTGCAGACGGACAACACCACAGCCATGGCGTACGTCGACCACCAGGGGGGCTCAAAGTCGAGAACCCTGCAGATGGAGGCGCAGCAGCTGTTCCAGTAGGTAGAACCCAGGCTCTGTTCAATCAGGGCAGTCCACATCAAAGGGGTCGACAACGTAGAAGCGGACCGACTCAGTCGGGCTTTCCTAGACTCAGGGGAGTGGGAGCTGCATCAGGAGGTGTTCGGATGGATAACCCACCAATGGGGGACACCAGCCATCGATCTGTTCGTCTCACGCGAAAACCACAAGGTACCGGCTTACTTCGCAAGATGCAGGGACTCGGGGCCTTGGCGATCGATGCCCTACAGCAACCATGGCCGCAGGGCCTAGTGTATGCGTTTCCCCCGATACCGGTGTTGGGTCGCATAATAAAGAGGATCAGGAGGCACGAAGCGGAGGTCATACTGATTGCTCCATACTGGTCGCGACGCCAGTGGTTCTCGAACCTAAGGGAACTCCAGACGCGATGCCCAATCGGACTCCCGGATCGACCAGACCTACTCAGCCAGGGACCGCTTCTACACGAAGACCCCGGGTACTTTCAACTGTCAGCTTGGCTACTGAGAGGGAGGCCCTGAGGGCGAAAGGTTTCTCCGACAGAGTCAACAAGACACTCTTGGCATCAAGGAAGGTGTCGACTAACAGGATATATGCGGCAACCTGGTGACGCTTTTTCCACTGGAGAAGGTTGAGAGGCGGGGTAGCCGACCCCCGGGCTCACCCGAGGTATTAGAATTCCTACAGGATGGCCTAGAGCAGGGTCTGGGACCTTCCACTAGCTAGGCAGGTCTCCGCGCTGGCCGCAGTCCTAGGAGCCGGGGACAGGGCCCCCTTCGCTAAGAGCAAGCAGGTGAGAAGATTCCTTAGGGCGGCACGTGAAATGGCACCGCCGCCGGTGCACCGCTTCCCCTCATGGAACTTGAACACTGTCCTCACAGCTATCTCCCAGCCGCCGTTCGAACCACCGAGGGGAATATCGCTGTACTTCCTGACTATCAAGGTGTTTTTTCTGGTGGCACTCACATCAGCCAGACGGATCTCCGAGCTAGCGGCGCTCTCCATAGAACCAAACTTATGTGAGTTCCGCGAGGACAGAGTGATCCTGTGGCCAAGCCCAAACTTCATCCCTAAGATCAACTAAGCTTTCCGCAGGGCTCAGGAGATAGTACTGCCGACCTTTTGCCCCAAACCACAGCACCGGTGAGAGGTCTGGCATAAGCTGGATGTGCGAAGAGCACTAAAGACTTATATCCGTCAGACGACAATGGGAGCCAGATCATCCAGCCTCCTCTTCAGATACAGGGGAGCAGATCTTGGGCGACCGGCATCAAAGGACATGATTGCGCGCTGGGTCCGTGACTGGATCACAAAGGCGTACAGAGCAGTGGAGAAGCCGCCACCTACGGCAGTGATGGCACATTTGCTACGCTCGTCAGCTACGTCATGGGCCATTCTGGCCAAGGCATCCTGCAGCCACGTGGTCCTTTGTCCACACATTCACCAAGCACTATAAGATCAACACAATGGCTTCGGCGAAGGCTGCCTTCGGGCGTAGAGTCCTCCAGGCTGTTGCTACGGACATCTAGCCAGGGATCCGGTTTTCTTTTCTCCCACCCTATTGCTGGCTCAGCTTTGGTACACCCCAAACTAAGGAGTGCCCAGCAGGGAACTGAGGGAGAAAAGAAAATTGGGGCACTTACCGGTGAATTTTCTTTCTACGAAGCTCCCTGCTTGGCACTCTGGCCCACCCTGGGCCTGCCGGCAGGGAGCAAAAAACCAGACATATCAATCGGGTCCCTTATTGGACCCAGATCGCACCTCTTATCTTCCAGAGCCGGCGGAAGAACTCAACCTGGAGACAAGAGGAGTGTCCCACACCAAAGCCGCCCACAAATTTGAATATTCGAGGTCTGCCTTCCGAGTCACCTGAAACAGGACACTACCCAAACTAAGGAGTGCCAAGCAGGGAGCTTTGTAGAAAGAAAATTCACCGGTAAGTGCCCCAATTTTCTTTTCAGGTGCTTTTTAAAGGTAAGGAGGGAAGAACTAAGACATCAGGAGGGAGCTAGTTCCACCCTCCATATAAATTTAAATTAAATAAACTGTCTTTTTACTTTCCCCTCCACCCCTGCCAGAAATGGCTCATCCATTAAGCTCTCTAAGCCTAATTCTTTCAATACCTATAATGTCAAAATATGCTTGGATATTGGTTTACTTCATAACTTTCACATTATTAATATAACCCCAATTTATATCACTGTTCAACATGGACATATTTCATTTCAAATGATACCACTCATATTTGCAAGACATCACATTGATATCTTGTTAGGATTTCCATTTAATACATTGAAACTTGAGGGAGTGGTTGTCTTACATAAAATATATGCCCTTGTTACCTGCCTCCATGTTGCTGGATCGTTACTAGGCAACTGTGGATCGGCAGGTTCACTCTACAACTCCTTATCCAAAGTGAAATCGGGGCCAATAACTTTGTGGCCAGTATCTTCATCCTTACCTCCAGCAGACTCCTCTCTAATACCACACTGCCTTGCTAATTATAAGCATCCTCTACTTCAAATGGGGCCCCTGGCAAGTTTTTATGCGGTCCCTTTCCAGTTCCTGGAAACTTATTTTTCTTGAGTGTCTTCCTTCCACTTGAACAGTAGTCAGTCTTTCCACTTCCTGCTGTCATTTTAAGGGTTTGGAAGGTTACTGGCAAGTAACTGTTAGACTGTGCAAAGCTACAGTAGGAGCAATAAACAACAGCATTTGGATGGAGTTTATCAAAAAAACTCATCAGCCCGGGTGCTTCAAAAGCCCATCTCTTCTATGAACCATTTCCATTCTGAACGTGAAGCTGTGAAATTGAGATTAATTGCACAACTGCATGGATCCTGGTCCCTGGATCCAGTTCCTACACCAAAGCACTGAAAAACTGAGCTCAGGTTAAGTGAGCGGAGATGAGGCACACAAAGATAGGGGGCAGTTCCATGGCACAGATCCATAATCCGGACTCTCCTTTTCATGAGCAAACTCCTGCGCACCCCCAATCTTTATGCAGTCCTTGGATCTTGTACAAGTTTTTGAAGTGGCCCCCCAGCAAGGAAAAGATTCCCCATCCTGCTCTACTTCATTTGTCTTTTGCTGTTCTTTATTATTCCAAGCAACAATTTCTTCCTTGAGATTCTCTGGAATCTCTTGGCTCCTTTTGAGACCTCCTTTCTTTCACTTCATGCTCAAGTCATATATGCTTTTGCTTTCATTTTTCTGCTCCTCATAGATATTGCCATGTTCCAGACAGTTATTTGCTAGCTTAGGCCCATGTTCAACCATAGGCTTGTATCAACTGTTAGCAGATGCTTGGGTTGTGCCACAGGGAGAAGCCAGCTGTTTCAAGAAAATGTTTTTAATTTGACTTTTTTCAAAAATCTTTAAAGATGAATTCCAGTGAGAGAGATCTACTTCACATTTTCTTTTGATTCTGATTTACAGCGGTATCAGAGTTGCCTGGGCTACTGTCGTGGAAGCCACTAGCCATTGGGCTCAGCTTTGAATTGCTAACTTACGATAGACTATATCATCATTAAGAATTAAAATGACTTTCTGAAGTTTTATAACTTTACAAATAACCAATTCCTCTGCACATTGAGATGTACAATCTTCAAGTTCCAATATCCTGTATTTAAGTGCAAAATGCCTGCGTTAAGCAGGCCAGCTGAGGATGACACATCACAAGGACTATCCCTTTGAAGGGGGGAGGAGTAGCTGGCACTAGGCTTGCAAGGGGAGGGGAGTAGTGGTAATACTTTCAAGAGAATGGAGACAGTTGTAATTTGGTTTCATTCTGCACATGCAAGACTTAAATTGTGCAATAGACTCCAGAATGTCTTAGCTTTGCTTGCTTGAATACCTAGTTTGTTTAGCACTATAGTGCTTTGTATACTGGGAACTACCATTTTGGCATTCAGTAGCTGCTGTATTTTTATTTGTCTTGACATTTGGAGTTGCTATAAAAGCAAGTCCCAGAGCAGGCCTGCCAAGTTCCAGAATTTATACTGCTTGTTTTGCAAAAAGCTAATCATTGTGAACATTGACAATATATCATTTAATGCAAATTTAGATATTTTGGGAAACCACTTGGGTTTACTAGGAGAGGTTGAGAGAGCTGTAAAAACAAGCAAAATTAAAGAGCAGCAAAAAAAGGTTTGAATAACATCAACAAGAATATAGGGCTTTGAAAGTATCTGTATTAGACAGGAGTCAGAAGAAATTGTGCTGCTTTGAGAGGTAGATGGGGAGGGAATTGGCAATAAGTAAATAGCAGCACTGTTGAACACTCACTGTTGTCAACCCCAAATGCTCAAAAATTAAGAGTCTGGGCCTGTGCCAAAAAACAGTGAGATCTAGTTTAAAATAATGGGGTTATATAAAATTGCAGGGTTTAGAGGCTTTGAGCCTTTTACAGTGGAGTGTATTTGCATTTTTTAGCTCTTATCTGCTGCTCTGAGCTTTTATTTTTAAAAATTGCCTCCGTTTCTAACACTCTTGTGGCTTTATTGCAAGCCTGGTCTCGCAGTTCTGAGCTTTAAGAATCCCCCAAATACAGTAGATTTGCTATAAAATTGTGGCAGTTGGAAACCCTGAATATTCCTTTTCTATGCTGTTTTCCCCCATCAGACTGCTTCTCCCAACAGTAGTAGGTCTCGATCATCTTCCTTGTCTACCCATCCTGGGCTCCTAGGGGAGGAAGCAAGGTGTATGCAAAAGACGGGGAGGTTATTTTGGGGACAGGTTGCATTTTTGGTTTCCTCCTTATACTTGACACTGAGCTGTACCTTGGACCAGGAAGTATGGAGTCCTGGGCTAGATAATAAAGCAGTAAGATACTGCACACCTTTGCTATAACAGACCTCGTCAGACCAAAGCCCTTTGTTAGCAAAAGGACAATCAAGGCTCTGAGCATGCGCGAACGCGTGTAGCTCTGAGAAAGCAGAGCTCCGTACCCTCATCCCAAAAATGCCGCCTAGAATTTAATTAAATGAAAAGCAGCGTCGTGAAAAACAGCTCTAGATGACAGGTGGGGCCAGTAGAAAAAGAAAAATGCCAAAACAAAGTGCCATTGAAAGCTACTGCCGCCCAAGAACGAGAGAAGGCCTGAGGACTGAAGCGGCTGAGGTGCCACCTAAAATGGCGGACGCAAACATACAAACAGAGGAGGAGAGAAGACCAGACAATGGTATCACGGCGCTGAGGGAGGATTTGGCAGCAGCGGCAAAGACTCGTGAAAAACTGGTGGCAGAAGTTAACAAAGCTGCAAACAATAACTGACCTTAACATGAAGAAACTGGAGGGGCTCTCAAAGAGGCTGGACACTGCAGAGTCTAGACTATCTAGTGTAGAAGACCACTCGCTTGACAACAAGGATCATATCAGAAAGATGAAGGAAACAATTGATTTCTTGTTGGATAAGACTGAGGATCTGGAGAACCGATCACGGAGGTCTAATCTAAGGTTTATGGGTCTAACTGACGGCTTAGACAAAAAAGGACCCAGAGAGGTGTTTGGATCCCTGTGTCCTGAAGCGCGTGAATTACAAAATGTGAAGATTGACAGGGCCCATAGAACAGCTAGGCAGAGGCCGAAAGACACCGAGAGCCCCCACACCATTATTGTAAAGCTGCATGATTTTCAAGATAAGGAGCGAATCTTGAGGCTTGCGCGCAGCAAGTCAAGGCTGGCATACCATAACACCACAATACAGATCTTCCCTGACTTACACGGCAGCCACAGTCACAAAGAGGAGAAGCTGGGGAAGATTTTTCACTATTGAATGAGAGAAAGCTGCTGCCTCAGCTCCAATTTCCAGCACGAATGTCAATACTGTGGAAAGGCAGGCGCAAGTTTTTCACAGATCCCGCAGATCTTGAAATCTTTCTAAAGAGTAACAGCCCATCGCAGCCAGAGGACATTTAATCACTTCATTTGCACACAATCAGCTGAAGACAGGACAGTATTGTTTTACTATCTATTAGTTTATTGTCACCATTATCTGTCCACTTAAATTATAAATCCCTCACTCAGCGGGAAGGAAACTAAGGCGGGGGTGTGTGTGGGTGTTCCCCTTTAGACTCTGCTACCATTAGTTGCTCATTCAGTTTATAAATCCCTCTGGTGGGGGGAGGGAAAGGTAAGGCAGGGGGATTCCTCCAAAGTTAGCATTATTTTGCAGGTGGCAGGGCAAACAATTAAATTTGCTCCACTGGGTCCTTAGGCAGGGTTCTCTGAGCAATGCCTAATGGCACAGTAAAGACAAAGGGGAAGGGGGAGGGGGGTTGCTATTTCTTTTCACGCTCACAGTTCAGGGCCGCAAAAATAAAATGCATCCCAGAATTGATGTAACTCATGCTGTGGGCCCCTCAGACTCGCTGGCAAGTAACAACACTACACACAATGGGAGGGGGAACTTAAAGTTTTGTTTTGTTTTTTGTTTACGGTCACTTTAAGTTGTAGCAAGGGGAAGGTCATCCCTAGAGCTGGACACGACTATGGAGGCATTAAGTGGGGCAACTCATTAATTTTATTAATCATGATCTCCTTCAGGCCGGTCTTCTAGCGCACCCCCTCCAGAAGGGGAAGGGACTAGTTAGGATGGTCCGCCCTCGGAGGCTGATGGAACCCCAGCGGTTCCAAGAGGTCCTGAGGGAGTTAAACTTGGACCCCCTCCAGAAGGGGAAGGGACCAGCTCGGATGGTCC
>QEPC01003261.1:2676645-2689262 GCA_003113815.1 Sphenodon punctatus
TTTACATTGCAGCCATTTTTAAATGGCTGCAATGCAAAAAAATCCGGTACCCGGAATCCGGTACCCCGGACCGGATTACCGGGTCGAATCCGATAATGCCGGTACGCCCGGTACCGGCATTATCGGATACCGGATTTTACCGGTTTCCCACCCCTACTGACAACTATAGCTTTTGGGGCACAATTTAAGGTGTTGGTTCCTTCCATTCTCCATTGCGACCCCTGCAGTTGGCTGGCAGTACCACTTGCTAATCTTGTTCATATGACGACAGCCTGCAGAGAGTCATTCTTGGTTGCTGCCGCTCTGTTATGGAACTCCCTTCTCCCAAAGGTCCATCTGACCCTGAGCGTTGCCCGGAGGTAGTGCAAGACTTTTCTTTCTGCCAAAGCATTTGGCAGGCGGGATTAAAGCCGCCCTAAACCTTAGAGGAAAGGTGGGGTAGAAATTTGAATGAATCAATAAATAAAACCGATCAGAAGTGTAGGTTTGCAACCATTGGAAGGCCTTGTTGGACACATCAACAGGAGAAGCGGTTATAAATAAGGAAAATTGGGGCTGTACAAAACATACTTCATAAAATTGTTTTTTTTTAACAGGCAACATTCTTGGAGTTATTCGATACCATCCAAAACTAGTCTACACATTCCGGCTAATGCGACGAGCAGGTTATATCAATGAATTTGTTTCAATCTCTACAAATCTTGCTGACAGGTGTGTCTATATTTCCTCGGATGGAGGAAGACTCTGCAGGTAAATAATCGCCAAATTTCTCTAAACCATTTAGATTATCCTGCACGTGCTGTATATATCTTATGCTCTCAGAAGACCCCAGGTTGAGTGCTCAAATTCTATCAGTTCCCTGGTATAGGTGGGATTTATTTATTATTCCAAATGGGCACATTCTCCCCTGCAGGTACACCTATTAAGAAATTTTGAGCCCTTGGTTACCTTTCAGCCTTCTGCTTCTCATCCAAATTTGGTTGAAATTGGCCTGCCAGATTAAAAAATGCAGTGTGTGCAGGGGGGAGGGAAGACACATACACCAGACATGCACACCACAAAGTAATTGAATCTTCTTTGCATAGAAGATGAGGCTAAACAGGCAACATCAATGAAATAATGTAGCTTACCGAAGAAAGTTAAACCGGTTAATCAGTTTGTTACCATCTTTTTGGTGAGTTTTTATTTTGGACTGTTGTTCAGATCCTGCTCTTCACCATTTAAAAGTGATCATTAGCCCTCAAACTGTGGACTACCCAAGTATCTTGTAGTTGTTTGCTGCACTCTGCAAGAGCAGCTTGTCCAAATAGCAACAGCCCTTGATGTTTTGATCTTGCATGCCATGCTTTGTGTCACTGTTTCCACGTAGTGGTGAAGCTATTAGTGTTGCACTTGCTGCTGAAAGTTTATAGATAACTCTGCTGTACCATAGTTAATACTGTTCTACTTTACACCATTGTCCAGTTAATAGAAGAATATGTCCAAATCAAACATGCCTTGTTTAACTATGTGCTCAGTGCTGTACAAAATACAAATGTATGGATGTACTTTCCCACCTAAGACCAGACAGCTATTCTTAGCTTGGTATTGCTGAGATTATGTAAGTATTTCAGAGCAATTAACAAGAATTAATAGCTAAGCTTATCCACAAAGGAAGTATTACTGCTGTTCTGAACTTTTATTTTAGTATGTTCCTTTGGTTATATCTGTGTTGCTTGTTCTGCATGAGATGCATAGATTTCTTAATCGGATAGGAGGAAACAGAAGTGATAAAACTATCCAAGGTGTATTAAAATATATTTGTATAATTAATGAAAGATAAAGCCATTTAAATCCCTTTAAGTTTCTGATATCAAGTCCTTTGTACAAGACAAAAATTAATGAGACATCTTTACATCTTCACTTTTGGTCCAGTTCTCAAAGCATGTGTGCTGGTGAGAATTGGAGCCTAAATTTCCAAAAGTAACTTTAGACCAACAGTCACTATCCCAATCCATGCCTTGTGCATTCACTGTGTGCAAAGTGCTTGCAGGGTTGTGACATGACATCTGCACCTTGTGCATGAAGGTACACAAGGCTTGGATATGACATGTGCAACACTTGTGCATGCGCACACACCATGCATACAGTTTGTGTGAGAGGCATGGATTGAGCCCATTGTGATGCTCTTACGATAAAATAAATTCACCGTGGATTTGGTATTTTTTTCCAATCTCTAGGCCCTATATAATTGTGAAGAAGCAAAAGCCTGCAGTTACAGACAAACACATGGAAGAACTTGCTCAGGGATACAGGTAAATAATTTAAGGAGAATTATATCTGTCTATCTTCTGTTTGCAAATAATTGCATAGCCTGACTGAATCAAGTATTGTTTTAGTTTTGCAATGCTTTTCAGATATTCAGGGGTGAATTATGCTCTTTCAAATATATGGTAACGTAAAATTGCATGTATTTTCTGTTCAAAAATGAAATGTACAGTACCCTCAATTTGTTATGGGTGTGAGACTGCAGCCTAAGTGTATATAAAATAAATATATAGCCTAGATTGCCAAAAGGGAGCAGCAATTTTTGGTAATCAAGTTTGAGAAACCTGAAAGATATCTGACTTTAAAGTGAAAAGCACACCCTTTGAGATGACGATGACTACTACTCATAGACTATGGCCATGTTCTTGTGTTTCATCTGACCACCCAATTTGATAGGTAGATACTTAACATTTTATAAGTGCTCTCCAGCTCATTTTTAAATCAGCTTGAAGAATCTTCATGTATAGCAGTTCATACAGAAAACATACTTAGAAAGTTAAACGTGATGATGGGGGTGGTAGGGAGGGAGACTGAGAAGCTTTTCTGCTTGTCTGAAAAACTTTCTCATGCCAATCCAAACTGACACACAGGAATTTGTTTGTTGCTTAGACATTTTAAAGATGAATGTAACGCTACATAACCACACTGCAAATTTACTTTGCTTTCCATGCAAGTTGTTTACTTTCCTCTATTGAGTACTCTCTATTCTTGCACACTGAGCACTTAAAATATATTTGACAACCACAGGAATTTTGAAGATTTTTTACATGAAAGCCTGGTTGAATATTTGGACGTGAATGAGGAAAATGACTGCAACATTGCACTATATGAACATATGATTAATAAGTAAGTGCACATTTTGCCTGCTTACTAAATTTTATAGTATGGATTATTTAGTAATGTTGCTCTTTCAGCAGCTAGAAACTTCTTGGCCTTTTAACAGTCTGCAAGTAGGAGACAATGGGTGATTAGAAAGAAATCTGCATTTATACATGCATCCAAGGAGTTGTCACAAACTTGTTTTATGAAGTTCTAACCCACAAAATCGGACAAGAATATGGGAGATACCATGAATGGGGAGACCCAGACACAACAGCCACTTAACAGCAATAGTCTGTTCCCAGACACAACAGCCAGTTAACAAAATCTTCACATGGTCAAGAGCCAAAAGGGGCACACATGCACACAAACCTCCCCTGCTTCATGACTGGATAGCAGAACTGGTGCTCTGTGATCCTGGCTGCTGAGATTCTGAGAAGTAGCTGTGATTAAGCTACTGAGACTCCAGTGCAATGAAGTAAGACACGAGACAGGGCAGTATAGAGCCCAGGACCAACCCTGCCCAAGAGCCACAATTTGCCCAACCATAGACTATACAAAGTTTTATCACAAGTTCTGCATTTGGCACATTATGATTGGCAAAGGCATGGATGAGTTATGGATGGTAAGTAAAAGCGACCGTATAGAACCTCTATGTCATGTTAATATGTAGTCTGTTATGTCATGGATATTGCAAATGTGCCATCACACACTTTATTCTAGGAATATTTCAGAATTAAAGAATTTTTAGGTCAAATCTTCTTATCACGCCTAAAACTAGATGCCTTTTTTTCTGCAGCTTTTCGCAATGGCAGCTTAATAACCTCTCGGTTAGACTACTGTAACGCACTCTACGTGGGGCTGCCTATGGTGACGGCTCGGAAGCTGCAGCTGGTGCAGAATGCGGCGGCCCTGCTTCTGGGGGGGTTGGGGCACCGAGAGCACATCACACCAGTGCTCGGATCTCTGCACTGGCTGCCAATAGTCTTCCGGGCCCGATTCAAAGTGTTGGTTTTAACCTATAAAGCCCGACACAGCCTGGGCCCTGCTTATCTGTGACCCGGGTTCTGGATCGGCCCCTGCGGTTGTCTGGGGGCGCCGTGTTAGATGTCCCCCGGGTTTCCCGGGGGGCCATGCAGAATAGGGCGTTCTCGGTAGCCACGCTGCGCCTCCTGGAACTCCCTCCCGGTGGGGGCACGTCTGGCCCCGGACCTTCTGGCCTTCCGCAGGAACTGTAAAACCTGGCTGTTCCGTCAGGCACTTGGCAAGGGAGAAGGGTAGGGTTGGGTGGGGTTAGGGAGGGGAGGGGGGGGATTGTTTTTTGTGTGTGTTTAGAATTAATTATGTTTTATAATGTGTAAAAAATATATATATAATATATTACATTTATTATGTGGTGTTAGCCACTCTGGGCCGCCTGTCGTGGGAAGAGCGGGATACAAATTCGGTAAATAAATAAATAAAATAAATGAAGAGAGAGTATGGCCCGCTAATTGTTACCAGAATTTAGTCCCAAGGGAAAAGATGGAACTTAAAGCAAGATCTGAACTTTGGTTCTTTCTACTAAGATGCTATTGCAGAGGAGAGAGAAATCTTTCCTCCACTATCACAGAGATTTGGGGGTTCTTTATCTTTTCATCAAGAACTTAGAATTGAATTGAATACAAATTAAACGAAGAAGAACTTAACAGAGCAATTTCAAGTAAAATATAAAAGCGAGAAATGCATCTTTCTGCGAAAGGGGTAATTCAGCACTTGACGGTAGGTACCAGTCAGGACCAGAAAAACCATTAACTCCTATCCAGAGCATGATTGCTTAGATATATACTTTTACATCTTACCTCTATACATTCCATACATAACAGTTTTACTTAGTACATATTTACTTTATAAACACAATATCTCTAATTAAAAGATGTTTTTCTTTAGTCAAGATCTGTATCTATGGTGATATGCCATTGAAGAAAAGTGTGCCCTAGTCTGTATCTCCAAAGAGTCTATTTTTACAGAGTTTATTTTGTCTTACTGTTCCTGCATTCCTCCTTGGGTATTTATCTATTTCACTTCAGATCTGAGGCCCCTTTGTCCCTCATATCATAGACTATTTTTGATCCTAACAATTAGATTATTTAAAGAAATCTCCAGCTGAAAAGGCTACATAATGAATAAAATAAGCAGCCTGAGCCTTGAGGTATTGTAGCACAATAACTACTTTGCTGTTTATATTTTCCTTTGTCATGGAGAACTTTGGAGGTTAGATGTCAAGTATTCCCATCCCATTTATATCAACCTTAAAATGCCTCCCATTTAATATTGCCCACTTTTTTGGATCTAGTTCAGGCAATGTTGTTTGGCTTGCCAAAGTTAATTGTCTAGAAACCCGTAACATGCCACCAGGAATGCTGCAGGCGAGATTGGGGTGGGGGAATCTATTCCCTTCTAGGGCTCACTTTGAAAATTAGTTCATCCTCCGAGAACTGCATGGAAGCTGCGGGTAAGGGTACTTTAGGGGTGTGCTCAGAAAGAGGAGGCTCCAGGTCATGGGTCTGTGCCATTTATCTGTCTCTTATCCTTGTGTGCATGCCCTTATCTTTGCTCCCTTCTTCTGAGTTCTTGGGGGTTGGAACTGGGTCTGGGGGGCCAAATCCAGTGACTGGAAAGGGGCCAAATATTAGCATGGGTTGCATTTGGCCGCTGGGCTTGAGGTTCCCCACCCCTGGCCTAAATCCTTAGCAGGTATAAATTGTCATGCTAATTTATTTATTTTATTTCTCATTGATTATTTTTTTTACCCCACCCTTCTCGCTCATAGGCGACTCGGGGTGACAAACATATGAATGGTAAAAACAAAAACACAATACATTATAAATAAAAAATTTAAAATATAACAGTACAAATATATACATAAAACCCCATAACAATAAAAAAATCAACCCTGATCTGTGTAAAAAAAAAAACGTAACCCTCCCACTCATCATCCATCCTCATCATCAATTTATTGCACTGGGTTCAAGCCATGACAAACACAATTGACAAATGCACCTTAAAATAGGACAACCCTCCCACTAACCCATCCCCCTCACTCCCGCCAAATGCCTGATGGAAGAGCCAGGTTTTACAACTTCATCTGAAAGCCAGGAGATCCGGGCTGAGGTGAATCTCTGCTGGGAGGGCATTCCATGGTGATCATGTGGCTGCTGAGAACGCCTGCCTGTTGATCCAAACATGCTGATAATGCGGGACCTCCAGGAGGGTGCCCCTGGATGACCACAGGTGCCGCCCAGGGGGTGAAGCAATCCTTCAGATAAACAGGGCCCAGGCCGTGTAAGGCTTTAAAGGTCAAAACTTTGATATCAGTGGTGCAACATTAAGGGTGTTAACAAACAAGACAATAGCCTGCTGGAGTCTGGGTTTGGTCCGTGCAGCCCCCACTCAGCTCCCACTTGTAGGTTTTAGCATGCAGAGCTTAATAACCAGGCAGCCTGGGTATATTATTTGTGCATTCAGGCAGCCCCCACACACAGGTTTAGAGGGACAAGCCTAATACACGGGCAGGCGTTTTTCCCTGCTGTGCATCCCCCCCCCCCCCCNCCCACTTCCCAGTATCCTTTCCCCGGTCATAACTGTCAGCTGCGGAAAACCATGGGAACAAGAAGCCACACCTTTTCTTTCTTCTGGGCTATTATGACTCCAGGAGGCAATCCAGTGCCTGCTATCCCCACCCTTCCATGGAGGTGCATACCTGGGTTTGTTCCTGCCAGCAGTTGGCAGCTGGAAATAACCTTTTGCTATAATGCTGAGTTTATTGAGCAAATCACATACTCTTGTGAGCATTTATAGTGAAAATTGAAAGCAAAAGTGAAAATTGAAATTGAAAGCAACTACTCTTTGCATATTGTCAACCCAGTTTATCACAGTGATGTATGGGCAAGTAGCAGCACACAGGGTCAACCCCACCAGGGGGTTGGAAATCCCTCCTGGTTCGCATAAAACCCTCAGTCAAACATGCGCTTCTTGTACCCCCCTCTTCAACATCACCATACAGTTGGGGCTGAAAATATCCCCATTCGCCAGGGCGCTCTGCACTTCTCTGCTTGCCCGAACCTCGTATAAGGCAAGAAGCTTTCCATCAGTGGATTCACATTCTCCGTAGCCCAAGCCACTTATTTCATCGGGGCAGTGATGAGGAAAAACAACAGGGAGGGTTCAGCCTCTGTTAGCAACTTCCTTATTCTGGCACCACATAAACATCCAGAAAAGTTGCTGCCTTGATCTTGCCCCACTCTCACAACTCATCCAGGGCTCCCGCTATTCCATGCTGCTGAACTTTGAATTGCAGTAGAATTGTGCGGTGTCTGCTCTCCATCATGCGTACATGGAACCCCATTGTGTGCATGTGCCATCCGACAAGTGCATAGCCAACCTCACAGGATGGGCTTGTTCTCTCTGTACATCAGGCCTAATACAAATGTCAGTAAAGGCCAGAGTATCCACCATGCACCCCCTCCCCCATCTCCGGACCACTTCTCTGGGCCCTGTACCCTTGGCAGCCACAGAACTCTCAGACAAAAGCCAAAGCCATTTGGCTTTCCCTAGCAAGCAACCTGCAGCAATAGCTTTCTATGGCATTATGACCCATCATGCTAATTGAAAGCAAAATAGGAGTAGGTTTTAACCAGGGTCTAGCCCTGCTCCCAAACGTATTCTGAGCACAGTAACCTTCACTGCCTTGCAGTACCTTCCAGTTCCTTAACATTCAGTGGTTCCCCACCCTCCTGACTCCAATTAAAAAAAAAATCCATGCTTCAGTGGTGGCAACAGCTGTAACATTTTTACATGACTTGGCGTGTGCACTGACATGCCTGTTACATGCATTAGCAGTGTTGGTGCAACACACACACACAGCTTTGAAAAAACTATAACCATAATAGCCAATAGTTGGGCACGCAGCTGGTCCTGTGATGACACATGGCCAGTACTTGCTCATGTGCAGTGCGAAGCCAATCCTAACTATGCAGACGCCCAGCTGTGTAAATATTTTTAAACGTTTGGTGCATGATCTGCAGACTTCACAGATGCCTGTAATGCAGCCATAGATCCTGAGAACTTCCAGGTGCTCATTATCATGCTCCAGGTGTTAATTACCACTGCTGAGCAGAACCTGTGAGTGACTCAGTAGATCCACACCAGCTGCTTTCATTGACTCGATGAAATTGCATGGCACAGATGGGTTCTCACTCAATCTGTGGCCAGAGTAGTGGGATGCACCACATCGCAGAGGTGGCTCCTGCTTCAGCACTGTGTGCTTGCCTTCCTTCGGAGAGAACGGACCACACTGGGGAGGATCGAAGCCCTGCAAGGGGAGCTGATGTGTACCAAGAGGGACCTGTCAGGAGTCGTAGTTTCAGTCACCAATGCCCTGTGCATGGCTGTACCCACAGAGAGGCTTGTGTGGGTCAAGGAGACAAACACACACTGATGGGCGAACGTGCTGTTCTCTTGACGAGATGCTGAGTCGATCTCTAACTTTAGGATGCCCCATTACCTCATCCTGTAGATAGCAGAGATCCTCGGGCTGTGACTGGAGAAACAGAGCGGGGGGTTGGTGTTGCCCCTCCTGGTGGATAAGTGTGTGGCCATTGCCATATGGAAGCTCACCACTCCAGACTCCTGCTGCTGTGTCGCCTAGCATCTCAGTGTTGGACTCCATGGTGGGCACCATCCTTATCGAAGTGTACATGCCAATAGTGGAAGTACTGCTGGAGTGGGTGGTGCAGTGGGTTGATCCTGTGAAGGTGGTGATGGGCTTTCAATCGCCACCATCTGCCCACCCAATAGCAAGGACAACTACTTGAACCTCAGGGGGTTCTTCTCTATGGTTCTCCAGGCTGTAGTCGACCCCTCTGCCCAGTTTTTGGATGTGCTGGCCAGGTGGTCCAGGAAGAACTATGGCACCCGTGTCTTCCACCAGTCCCCCTTCTTCAGGCCCATGTACATCACAGACGTCATCACAGACGTAAGGGGGTGCTTATGCAGCCTGTTGTTCTGAGGAACCCTGCCTACCCACCAAAGCCCTGGCTTATGAGGGTGTTGCCTGCACCCTGGACCAAAGGTACTTTAGCAGGCAGCTGAGCACCAGCTGCTCTGTTGTAGCGAGGGCTTTTGAAGTAGCTCTGGAGAGCAATTGCGGCCAGGATTGGTTTCCAGCTTGAGACTGCTCCCCTGCTAACCACCACTGCCTGTGTTCTCCACAACATTTGTGAGACCAACAGGGCTGCGTTGGAGACAGACACATACATGCCACTTAGCTCTGGCAAACCAGTGTCCCCGTTCCGGGACCAGCTAAATAGAGTGGAGTTGCACGTAGCCGGAGAGATCAGACACACCTTGTGCCACTACATATACTCACAAACACAGCGTTAAGTGACCATTTACTGATCATAAACAAAGCCTTTAAAACTGTTTCCTGAGTGTCAGTGTGCTTTCCTCTGGCCCATCCGGCCCTCCCTTCCACGGGGACAGCATACTTTCCCTCCTGGGGCTCCTACCCTCCAGTCCATGCCATTTCTTGCCCGTTCTGTTCCCTATGTGTCCCTATTAATGCTCACAGGCTAGCCGGTTGCAAGCATGAACCCCTGCTTTTTCATTTTGGACCAGGCTAGCCAGGTCTGGGAATGGCAATAGAAAGCACAGAGGTGTCCTGCGCTCAAGTGAGAGTGCTTTGAACCCCCAGCTCCCTAAGCAGCTTATCACGATGCCATACCGCTATTCACCACACACACACGATATGTACCTCCCTGCCCTCGCGTACAAGTGCTCAGCCAGAGCACACTCCACACCCGTTTTCAGTGCACCTGCCACCCCTCTTCCCTTCCAGCCTCCTGCAATGCCATACCGCCATATTGCTCCCACTCCCCCAAAGTCCCTCCAATTTCCCAGAATAAGCATGGAACCCCATGGCTGATAAAACTATAACAACTTTATTAAACAATAAAAACATTAACTGGTAAAGTGATTTTATTATGTTTTTGTTTTGTTTTTTTATCCTGTGCCGTCCTCTTTTAGGTGCAGCTGGGTGCACTCGCTTGATGGGGGTAATGGCAGGGCAATGTTCTCGTCCTCCTTCTCCCACAGATCCACCTGTGGAGGTTGAGGGAGTGGGAGGAGTTGGCGTGTTGAACTTGCTGATTGAGGAGGCGTGCCTGGACAAGGGAGGGTTGACCTGCATGAGCGTGGGCCAGAAAGCACTCGGGTGGCTTCTCTGTGGGGCTGAATGCTGGGGAAATCAGGACGGGTGTGTGGGATCCAGATGGGGTAGCATGGACTGCCAAAGGGGGTTGGCGAATGGCGCCTGACCCTGAACAACAGTTGTGTTTGTGGTAGCTACATGCTGGAGAAGGGAGGTCTGGATCCAGAGAGACTGGTTCAACTGATCTCACATCTCTTGCTCACCTTCTCCAGCATGCTGTCTGACTGCTCCAGCTGCTGCCAGGGGTGGTCCTGGTGCCTGTTCTCCCACTGATGGTCCAGGCAGGCCTCGGCAGCCAAGGCCTTGCATTCTGTGGCAGAAGTTGCCCATGCTTCCAGGCCATGCTGTTAATGGTGTCCCAGATCTCGTCCATCCACCATCTCCCCAAACAGCTCCTCTGCTATATTTTCCCTGCGCAGCCGTTTGCGAACCCTCGGTGTTCCATTTGCACCTGTTACGGTGGCAGACCTGTAACCAAGCTACACGGAAAGTCATTAGTTCAGACTGCTCCACCCTGGTGGTTCAGCCCCTGCCCTTCCTACCTAGTGTAACTGCCCTCCGCCACACTGAAAGAAATGCTTCTCTCTCCTTGACCCTTGACTCTCTTGCCCCCCCCCTTCACGCCCCGTCCGGCCCCTAAACCCCCGCCCCTGGCTTACCCCTAGCATCCGCTACCTCCGCTCTTGCACCCGGGCTGTCTCTTATACACATCTAGATGTGTATAAGAGACAGCCTTTGTCCCTCATATCATAGACTATTTTTGATCCTAACAATTAGATTATTTAAAGAAATCTCCAGCTGAAAAGGCTACATAATGAATAAAATAAGCAGCCTGAGCCTTGAGGTATTGTAGCACAATAACTACTTTGCTGTTTATATTTTCCTTTGTCATGGAGAACTTTGGAGGTTAGATGTCAAGTATTCCCATCCCATTTATATCAACCTTAAAATGCCTCCCATTTAATATTGCCCACTTTTTTGGATCTAGTTCAGGCAATGTTGTTTGGCTTGCCAAAGTTAATTGTCTAGAAACCCGTAACATGCCACCAGGAATGCTGCAGGCGAGATTGGGGTGGGGGAATCTATTCCCTTCTAGGGCTCACTTTGAAAATTAGTTCATCCTCCGAGAACTGCATGGAAGCTGCGGGTAAGGGTACTTTAGGGGTGTGCTCAGAAAGAGGAGGCTCCAGGTCATGGGTCTGTGCCATTTATCTGTCTCTTATCCTTGTGTGCATGCCCTTATCTTTGCTCCCTTCTTCTGAGTTCTTGGGGGTTGGAACTGGGTCTGGGGGGCCAAATCCAGTGACTGGAAAGGGGCCAAATATTAGCATGGGTTGCATTTGGCCGCTGGGCTTGAGGTTCCCCACCCCTGGCCTAAATCCTTAGCAGGTATAAATTGTCATGCTAATTTATTTATTTTATTTCTCATTGATTATTTTTTTTACCCCACCCTTCTCGCTCATAGGCGACTCGGGGTGACAAACATATGAATGGTAAAAACAAAAACACAATACATTATAAATAAAAAATTTAAAATATAACAGTACAAATATATACATAAAACCCCATAACAATAAAAAAATCAACCCTGATCTGTGTAAAAAAAAAACGTAACCCTCCCACTCATCATCCATCCTCATCATCAATTTATTGCACTGGGTTCAAGCCATGACAAACACAATTGACAAATGCACCTTAAAATAGGACAACCCTCCCACTAACCCATCCCCCTCACTCCCGCCAAATGCCTGATGGAAGAGCCAGGTTTTACAACTTCATCTGAAAGCCAGGAGATCCGGGCTGAGGTGAATCTCTGCTGGGAGGGCATTCCATGGTGATCATGTGGCTGCTGAGAACGCCTGCCTGTTGATCCAAACATGCTGATAATGCGGGACCTCCAGGAGGGTGCCCCTGGATGACCACAGGTGCCGCCCAGGGGGTGAAGCAATCCTTCAGATAAACAGGGCCCAGGCCGTGTAAGGCTTTAAAGGTCAAAACTTTGATATCAGTGGTGCAACATTAAGGGTGTTAACAAACAAGACAATAGCCTGCTGGAGTCTGGGTTTGGTCCGTGCAGCCCCCACTCAGCTCCCACTTGTAGGTTTTAGCATGCAGAGCTTAATAACCAGGCAGCCTGGGTATATTATTTGTGCATTCAGGCAGCCCCCACACACAGGTTTAGAGGGACAAGCCTAATACACGGGCAGGCGTTTTTCCCTGCTGTGCATCCCCCCCCCCCCCC
>QEPC01003261.1:2689597-2760503 GCA_003113815.1 Sphenodon punctatus
CATGCCTGGAACTCCCTCCCTGCCAACATCCGCCTTGCCTCCTCCCTCCGCTCCTTCAAATCCCTCCTCAAGACCCACCTTTTCCATGCTGCCTTTCCCAATGCCCGCTAGCCTTTCCCCTTACTCTTACTGTCGGCCCTCCTCTGCTGACTGCTGCTACCAACTTCCTTGTAACCAAGCCAAGTACATGCACCTGAGACTTCGCATCCGCCTGAACGTTTGTTTGTCTCCTCCCATGTCTCTCCCACTGTCCCCTCTCCCTGTCTCCCCCCCCTTTGTTTTTGTCTTTTAGATTGTAAGCCACAGGCAGGGACCGCGTCTAATTCTATGTTCTGTACAGCACCAGGTCATACGACTGGCACTTTATAAATGTCTAATAATAATAATAATAATAATACCTTGGGGAGGTTGCTGTGGTGGGATCTCTGTGGTGCGCGGTTCTCTTCCTGAGATCGCTATAGAGAAGTGAAGAACGTACAGAAATCAAGCGCCGCCATTAGTGCCCTCACCTCTTCGTTCCATCTCTCCAAGCCCACCATTCCATGGTGATTTCCCCCCACCCCTGCCGCCAGCCCACAGTCCAGTCATCATGCCTTCCCCTCCCTGTGCATACCGTTAGCCTCCAGTGCTGCTGTGTCCCAGGCAATATCCTGCTGCTCCCCAGTACTCTCCTGGCCACCTGTGAACACAATAAAGAAAAAAAAACCACATAATTAGCAGTAAACAGAAGTCTTTATTATGCAGCTGTGCAAATGCAGCTACCCCATCCCAGTGCATTAACTTACTGTTCTCTGCCGCCGCCTCTATAAACATGGCTTCCAGGTCCTCCGTAACCTCCCTGAGCACCTCTGGTGACTCTTCAAACAGAGGCTGGTGCTCAAGATTGAGGGGGTAGACCGTCAAAGTCATGATCCTAGTGATAGATAAAAGTTTTATTGTCAGCTTGTAGGCCATAACAATATTAATAAACAAAAATATTTACATAAAATCAGCAAATATATAGGGTCAACACCCAAAGTTAAACCCAAAATAAAATACCAAAGAGATACCAATAAACTACGATAAATAAATTCCCTGACTAGATCTGAGGTCATAACCCAGTATTTCCGCAATTGGTTATCACACATATTAAGGGGAGGTCATAACCTGCTGCTTCCAACAGAGTATATGCCCACACAGAGCTGCAGTTGCTCTAGAGATTGGTGTATCTCTCTCTGCTAGAAGTAGACAGAGGACAGAATCAATTTGCAGTCCCTCAATGGACCTGCTCATAACCGGTACCAAGTAAGTGTTCCTCCCATAAGCCCCACAACGTAAGATTACATGTTCTCTTGTCTCTGGAGTTGCTTCACCACAATGAGGGCATAACCTCTGTTCCTTCGGGATCCCAAGGTATCTGCCCACCAAGAAGGCTGAGGGGAATACATTGCATCTCATTAATGAAAAAGCCCTTCTAGAGGGGCCGACTGGCCACTGATCCTAGTGTTCTCATTGTCCATGGATGGCTCTGGGGTGGGGACAGGCATGGAGGGATCTCAGCCTGTGGTTACAGCTTCCATAGGGGGAGCAGGAATGGTTGGAATGGAAGTGGGCTGTGGAGGAGCTATATTGACACATTTCTGACCCCTGCGAAGACAGTCATGGAGGCAGGATGTAGGCTCCATTCACACAACCGGTCCAGCAGCTTGTAGTAGTGAGATGTTTGTCTTGCACAGCTGGAGACTAAGTTCTCGTGGATCTCCTTGCATCACCTCTTGACCTGATGTAGATACTTGTTCATGACCCTAAGACATCCCTGGAATGCCATTTGAGCTGAGATCGCCTCATTCTGATAGCACTTGACCAGGGAATATTGTACCTTCTGCTCCCCCTAAAAGTGATGAAGGCCTTGTTCTCTTCCTCGGTCCAGGGAATACATCTCTAGTGGGCAGATTTGTAGGCAGAGTGCGCCTGGGTAGGAACACCAGAGGGTAGCAGTGCTAGTAGTTGCTTGTGAACAAGTAATGGGGGGGAGGGGAGAACACATAATTAGCCGTAAACAGGGGCATTTATTATGCGGCTGTGTCAACGCAGCACCCCCACCCCCTGTGCGTTAACTTACCATAGTTGGCTGGCTGTCATTCTGAGCCATGGCCATGGCAATAGAAAGCCTGTGGAAGTCGCTCCTTTGAATGTTACGACTCAGGAATGCTGACAACCGCATTATCGTGACTAAACCTCACTACAGCACCTGCTAGGGCAGTGCTAGCAATTGATATGAAAGTACAGAATTGCAACCATAAACTGAAAGCCATTATTAGGTAGTAAGATGTGTGCTGAAATTCCACTCTAACCTACTTTATGCTTAGCCTTGACTCTATTTACATCCTTTTTGAATGCTTCACAGTCTCTCAATTTTTCACTCCTCGTAGTTATGACTGATTTTGTGTCCCCTCAAAGTTTTGACTGAATTTCCTCTTCATTCTTGTAGTTAATACTGCAGACTCATGGAACTGTATGTGTCCACCTTCTATAATTGCAAATAACTTTTGAATCCAAAAATGTATGTTTGTTCTGGAATTACTCATCCACAATTGATGCTTTAATGCTCTTATTTTCTAAGGAGACAGATCTGAGAACAAAGCCGCTTTTGTCAAGTATAGAGTACCATGTGCTGCCGTGTCAGTGAGTGATGTTCCAAGGTGCTCAGATAATCTAATCAGAATCTTTCCTATTGAACTGGCTATGAATGTGCGGTTTCTCTGAAATTGCTCATGCAATGTGTGACCTTCTCCCAGGGAAATATGGGATGCTGGATGCATTTTTCATGCACTCACTGCTTGTGCATATCTGGGAATAGGCATCAACTGCCTGTGATAATGTGCCACTGGATACAAAAATGTGCAGCTTAAACCTTTCATGCAATCACTTGAATAGGTTTTAAGGCATCAGTTGTAACAAACCCATGAGTTTCCTTACACTGTATGGAAAGAGGGATAAGTTAAGCATCTGGACAGAAGCTCCCTAGATAGTTTTGGAGGCCATTCTATGGTATTTCCTGAAAATCTAGGGTCTGCTTATTGGCCATGGAATTGCTTTCACAGATGCATGCTTTGGAATGGTTTAGGTTTAGTTGGAAATATTTGAACATATTTCAGTTTTCCAAAATTCACTCTTGCCCACCTTGATTTTAAAAACCACAGACTTGCTTCAGCCCATTTTGCAGATGTAAGTGTCTTTAGTCCACATCTAGCTTTGCCTGCTCTCTGGATCCTGCCACGCAAAATGAAAGGACTATTGAGCAAGAGCGGTCATCTCTACAGCTCCTGCCATATGGACTGGAATTTCTGTATCTCATCAGTTCATTTGCTATTTAGTTCTTGAAGGTTGAGAGAGAGAATGGTTGCTGTCTTGGTCCCACAAGCAGTAGATGGAGACAAAGTAGTTCAGATACCTTTTATTGGACCAACTTCTATGTGACTTGAAAACTTGCACACCCTCACCAACAGAAGTTGGTCCATTAAACACTATAATATGTACTACTTTGTCTCCATCTATTAGTTCTTGAAGGTGTTTGTGGGTACAGCACAGAGTACTTTTTAAATAAAAAATCATTTGTGTTATCTGCCATAGAGCAGGGACTTGTTTGGACATTAAATATTTAATCTTTTAGTTTCCGTATCTTTTCAGAGCATTTAATTTTATTTTTTTTACAACTTATTCTGAGTTGCACCCTTTCATTGTAGACAGGCCATGATCTACAAACCACTTACTCCACAGGAGCCTCACTGAAGCCCAGTGGGAGCACACTGAAGCTACTCTGGAGTAAGTGATTTAAATTACAGCTTTTGCTTCTTGGAGTTAATAGTATAAAAGGAAGAAATATTTCTCAGGACTTGATTTTAAAAAATAAAATGATTTATTAATGTCCTTTTTCATCTTTCACTAGATAGCAGAGATAAAAACAACCTATTTTGCTTGACCTGATGATGCATCTAGTTCATCTCCCCTCCCCAAAATCTTCATTTGCTCATGAAACCTTGTACTTCTGCTTTACCTGCACCCATTGATGAAAGTTGAAATCAAACTTCGTTGGAAAATATGTTTGATCTGGTCTATCTGTGTTTGTGAATAGATGTTAAATTTAATTATTTTCTAAGTGGAATCAAAGTGATATTTTGCAATTTACACATCTGTTACAATCAGCATTTTTTTATTTTTTTTTTAAAAAGAGAGACAACACACCTGGAGATTGAACCTTTCACACTTCTTGGTGTTTGCGCTGGGCTTATTCCATATCCTCATCATAACCAGTCCCCAAGAAACACTTACCAGTGTGCTATGGGGAAGCAAGCAATGGGTAAGACTTTTTTCTTTCACGTTTGAAATATTGTCATGTTAAAGATTGTGTCGTCTGAAATAAGCTTTAACCCTATATTAATGTTTCAAAGTAAATTAGAACACTTCTCTGGTTAAGAATGCAGAGGGGAATTGACTTGGAATTGAAAGATTTATTCCTAATTTTAAAAATTAGCTTGGATCTTCATATTGTGGGGTTTAAATAAATAAACTGCAATGGCACATTTTGTTCTTATTCGTGTAACAGTCCTTAGGTTTTCAGCATAGCTAGCGGACTGGCAGTGAATGTTTTTGTTTCTCTTTATACTGCAGTGTGCTGAGTTCCCAAACTTAAAAAGAGCAAACTGTTTGTGCAAAGAATATGAGAACAAGGAGAAAAAACTCTTGCTATTTAGCATTGGCCCTTTTTTACATGACATACCCACTCATGCCCATGCACGTCTGCTGCATGGGCATGAGTGGGTGCCGCCCATGTGACTCCCGCGAAACACACATGCACAGCCACCTCGCCCATCGCCCACTCATGGGGTGTTTTCACACAAGGCACTACCCACCCACCTCCTACCCACTATACATGTTGCAGGGCACCCATAGGGCAACACTGCAGCCCTACAACAAGTATAGTGGGTGAGTAGTGGATGGAGAGTGTCTTGTTTGAAAACAGCCATAGAGCAGTTGGCCAAAACAGCGATTGCTCCGTGAGTGGGGATGCGGGGGGGGGGGGGGTCGGTGTGCTGCCACGTACACTGCTACCACACTTGCCATGCGCACACCCACCCACACCCGTGGCACGTTTAAAAATGGCCACTGTCATTTTTATATTAATTAACATGATGCTAGAATTTAGGTTTGGGATTTTCTACTAAATTGTACACTTAATACTAAATAGGGTGAAGGTGAAGACTAATGAATAGTTGTGGTGTCATCTTAACTCTTAGGTTCATTTGTCATTGGTGATTAACAAATGGTGATTAACAAATGCAAATTTATTCTAGCTGTCAGTTAAGGGATCTCATACCACTTTATGGATTTGCCATGGTATATAATTAACTCCAGCTCCAGTCCTGTCTTTTGGTGGTTGGCTAAAGCACCGTTAATGGTTTTTTAATATTCATGCACCTAACCTTAATGTCTTATGTTGTCAGCCCAGCCCAAATTCCAGTAGCAATCCTCAATACCAGCATATCGATACAGATTTGCATATTCTGACTTGTTGGTGTTTCATCGTGTATTAGCAACTTGCTAATAAAATTACAAAGTAAAACTCCACGTGTGAGAACGCTATCACTTATTTGTGCGAGTACAACCCACAAGAACCACACAAAACACTTCCTAAAGACATTGGCTGCAACTTTATTAAGAATACAACATTGGGTAGCCAATGTTGGGCATACTATGTGACCTACAGAAGCAGGGATCCATTCATGAAACAAAGGAAGGGAACTGGGCTAAACCCAGCACCCTGACCCAGTCATGATCACGGGGTGGAGTAGTAATCCTGGCTCAGCCGTGCATAGCCTTGAGCCAGATCCCACCCTGTAACTTAGCACCCAACCTCTTATTGGGCACTGGGATGCCTTAGCCATCCCCCTATTCATAAGGAGTTTTGCCACAGCATGGTTCCCAAGCTGATATATAGTACACAGTTGCAACATTGGCTATCTGTATTTTCTGACTGCCTGTTGCTATTGTAAGAACACAGGAGAACCCCCCCTACCCCAAACTGCTGTGTAGAAGACAAAAAACACGAGCCACTGATTACCCAATTGAGACAAATGGAAAAAATTCTCTCTCAGCCCTGAATACAGCAACTAACAAGAACCCACAGCAGTAGTTAACAATGTAAGTGAAGGATAACCTCACATTATGTTGCACCAGAATTATGTACATGGGGGTGGGTAGGGTGGGATTTGAGCACAGTGCCCAGAACCCAGAGGGAGGCAAGGGCTGTGTGCACTGCATTTCAACACGCCACCAGCCTACACCCCGGCACCGCCTAGCCCCCGCCATAAGCGGACCAGCCTCATGTGACAGGGTGTGCTGCCCTGCCTCCACCCTGAACGCCCAAGCCTGATTTTTCCTAGGGCTTGCTCACACAAAAACGCCCCCCCCCGTTAAAGGCGGGGAGCACTTCCTTTTGGTTTAAAAAAATGTGATGGGAATCCTAAATTGAAACTGTACACCTTTTGTGTAGATTTTCTTAGGAGTGTTAATATAAGAATAATTGGCTTTTGGTGAATTGTTGCATTTTTAATATATTTAATTATTTGAAAAATAAAATAAGTGTGAAGATGTTTCTCTTGCTAAGTAAATGCAGTTTTTCCTTACAGTTTTTCCAAGAGTCTCTATTTTATGACTATTAGTCTCGGAACGTTTGGTTAGTTACCACACACAGTTAAGCAGGATCAGTGTGTACAGAAAGCCAATTCAGTATCTGTAGAGTTCTTTTGTAGTTTTCTGTGTGAAGGTTTTTTTCTCGTTTTGTTTTGAGTGTCATTTGCAATTCATTGTCTGTGTTTTCTGAGGTTGGTGTATTCAGCTGCTTTGACCCTAGGTCTTGCACATTTAGCTCCTTGGATACAATCCTCTGACGTTACTGCTGACGCTAGGAACACAAAAGCCATTGAATATCTTTAGCAATAAAAAAGCCTTTGTTTCTGTTTTGTAATAACAAAACACCTGACTCCAGAGAATAAGCAGCGAGATAAAAGTACATTTTAAAAGTTGGCACATGACTAGCCATATTTTACTTTACACAACAAAAAGTTTGCATACACAGCTTTTACTAAAAAATATGTTTATTTGTTTAAAAAGGAAGTCTGTAAGATACCTTCTGTAGAAAAGATTATCATTCCACATGAGTAGGCTTATTAATATGAAACTTAAAGAATATTATTTTAGCCTTTCATGATCATAGATTTCATGTGTTGCATTTTAAATAAATGTCGACTAGGACTCAGGGTTTTTGTATTGCATTTTAAACATTAAATTCATCTAAATGCCCTGCTAACTTTGCATTGCCATGTGGAAACCCATGCCCAAGTCCATTCCATTCCTTTCTGGATTGTTAGGAGCTGGGAATATTGAGAGAGCACACTGGCTCTCTAGTAGGGAGGAGGCAGTTGTGTTGCTCAACACTGACCCCCTCTGACCATTTTAAAGGCCTGTCAGCCTACGCTGACAGGCTTTGTAGGGAGTCCTGACCTCTTCCAAATCAGAAGTATGGCAGCATTAAGCACAAGAGTGTAAAGCAAGGAGAGGAAGAATGCATGGGGTTTCTTTCTTTCTCCCTCTCAGCTGCCCTTCCCACGAAGACTCAGGGCAGCTTACAATCAGTAAAATAATAAAAATAATAAAATTTAAACCCAAAACCTCCCACTGTCCCCACAAACCCATCCAACCCCTATTTCCACCCACCAAATGCCTTTTTCAAATAAAAAATTTTTACACCACCTCTGGAAGATGCTTAGGCTCGGGCTCAAGTGAACCTCCTGGGACCAGGGCAGCAACCAAGAACGCTCTCCTGTACACCCCCATCCTATGTACAAGGGTAGTGGATAGAACCTGCAAGAGGACGCTCCCAGCTGACAGAAGGTGCCACAGTGGGACATGGTAGGACAGGCAGCCCAGAGCCAGCCCTACCGTGGGGCGGCCTCCCCAGGCCCTGCTCCTTGCAGGGGGCTTGCACTCGGGGTCCCCAGCTCCCGGCCTGACAGCGCGGGGCCCCTGGCCAACTCTGACCAACAGGCAGCAGAGGGGGCCAGCGGCGTGAGGGAGAGGCAAGGCCTCTGCTTCTCCTTCACTTCTGGTGGCGGCGGGCAGTGCAGCAGCAGATTTAATCAGCTGCAGCGGTGCCCGGCCTGCCTGAGGCTCCAAGCACGGGGCCCAGGCCGGTGGCCGTGGCGGCAGCAGTGGATCAGGTAAGTGATCTGACGGCTCAGGCTTGGAGATGGGCGAAGGGGAGTGCCACTCCGCCCAGGCCCGGGTAGCGCGCTGCCCCCAGACCGAGTGGGGGAGCGCCCCTGGAGCCCGCCTTTGTTACCCGCCCTGTGCCTCACATATGGTAAGACCTTTCAGATATCTGGGATCCAGATTGTTTAGGGCTTTAAAGATCAAAACTGGCACCTTGAATTGTGTCCGGAAAGTTATAGGTAGACCTCAGAGCACTGGCATAATGTGCTCCCAGCAACCTGTCCCCGAAAGGAGCTGATCAGCCGCATTCTGCACCAGCTGCAGCTTCCAAACAATCAAGGACAGCCCGACATACAGTGCATTACAGTAATTGGCCTCGAGGTGATGAAAGCATGGTTGACAGTGGCCAGATACGAATCGGAAAGAAAAGGCTGCAGCCAGCTCACCAGATGGAGTTGGTAAAAAGTGCTCCTGGCCACTGCTGCAATCTGACAATTCAGGCTCAGCCAGGGATGCAGAAGCACTCCAAGGCTGCAAACCTGATTGACCCAAGAGGGCTGGACCTCATCAATAACAGGTGTCCCAATCTCCTCCAAATCACAAGACCAGCCAACCATCATCATCTCAGTCTTGTCAGGATTCATCTTAAGTCAGCTCACCCTCATCCAGTCCCTGACAGCAGAGTAAGCACTGAGACTGCAGGATCTGGGTCAGAAGAAAAAGGGGAAATGGGAAGATGAGCAATTGCCCATCACCACCTGCTGGGACCTCCCCAACAGGAATGAACAGAACTACGCAAGCAGTCCCGTGCACGCCACCAGGTCCTTCAGTCGTATCAACAACACCTCATGATCAACGGTATCAAAGGCTGCTGAAAGATCTAAAAAGATCAACAAGGTAGAATTCCCCTTGTCCATCTCAATGCACAGATCATTCACTAAAGCCACAAGCACACTCTCCATGCAATACCTAGGGCAAAAATCTGACTGAAATGGGTCTAGGAATCCGATAGCATTCAAAATGAGCCTGGAGCTGTTGGACAACTACCCGTTCAATAACAGTCTCTAAAAAGGGAAGGTTAAAGACAGGTCAATAGCTGGCTTGGGGAGTCAGCGTCCAAAGAAGGCTTCTTAAGCAGGGGCTGCACCATCCAAGATTTAAGGGTGTCCAACAACCTCCCCTCCGTTAGGGAGGAGTTGACAACCCCAGCCAACAACGTCCCCAACGTCTCTTGGCTGGCTTTCACCAGCCAGGATGGGGTAAGGGTCTATTTCACAACTGGTTGCCCTCATCACCCCAAACACCTCCCTGGCATCAGTAGGCAATACAAATTGAAACTTATCCAAATAAATAGGACAGGACTGAGCTCCCATAGCCCCAACCTCTGACTCTGCAGTTGAAACAGCAGTACCCAAGTTTGTTTGTTTGTATATTTATTTATTTTATTTATTAAATTTATACCCCGCACACTCCTGAGCACAGCTCGGGGTGGCTTACAACCATAAAATGCAATTCAAAACAATCTAAAACTCATTAAAAATATATCATATTTAAAAACCTATAAAACAGGGCCTGGGATATAACTACTTGGGATAGGGGAATAAAAATTATGGTAAATACGAGCAATTTTTGTCTGCAAAGTAATTAATAAAAATGTCACAGCAGCCATTAGATGACTCAGTCTCTTAGCAGAGAAAGGCCAGATTAACCAGACCCCTGTAATGGCTCCGCCAGATGAGACTTTGCAGACACTATGATAATGGAGAAGAAAGCTTTCTTCATCACCATTGCAGCCACAGCATAGTCCTTCAAAAACCAAAATCGGTCAGCTTCAGCACAAGTCAAGCGCCACCTGCACTCTAACTGCCAGGGGAACCTGTGATGATGAAGCAGTGGGAGTAGACACCTGGGTACCACTGTGTCAGTGGCCATGGTCAAGGTGCCATTCAGCAAGGTGACCAGGTCATTGACAGAGCAGCCATCAAGGTCAGTGGGTAAATCCCCCAGAGTTCTGGAAACTGATTCCATCAGTCTCCAAGGGTGGACCAACCTAACTGGTCCGCCACCCCAATGGGGACGTAAGAGGGCTGGGGTCTGGGCCTTCAGGAGGTAATGATCTGACCAAGCCAATGGCATTGTAGCAACATCCCTGATAATTGGAACCCCTGTTTCCAGGCTGGTGCAATACATCAAATCCAATGTGCGTCCTGCCTCATGCGTCAAGCCCAATGTTATTTGGGATCGGCCCATGGTTGTCATGGTGGCCGTGAACTCCTTAATGAAACTAATCTGAAATATGATGATGAAGATTACAATAGCAAAGTCAACTTTCCTAGAGGCTCTCTTAAATGTACTGAGCTAAGAATCTTCTATTTGTTGGTGGAGTCTTCTAATTAATGTTATTGTAAGTGGCAGGTGATATGGGCTTGAATGAAATAAATAAGAGCCCAGTCTGTGATATTACAAGAGGATGTTTGTAGTATACCGTAAGGAGAAGAACGTATTAACTTAGGCTGCAAATAAAATTGTAAATAATTGCAAGGTCTTCTGGATATGCATGCATCAATACAGAAATACTTTAAAGCGTCATGAAAAATATTCAAAATAAAAAGCACATTTAAGATTACAATAGAAGAACTTTCATTGGGAATCTGCTTTTTAAGATGGGTGTTGGCAAACTGGACATGGTTCAAAAGAGAAGCATGAAGAGAATAAAGGATTTGGAATACCAGATCTATGAAAAGTTGAGGGAACTGAGCATGTCTAGCATAGGAAAGCAAAGATTTTCCCTAAAATTCCATAAGCCAAAATCCCAAATTGCGCACATGTCTTCAACTATGCAAAAGGCTGCTAAGATCTAGTGTAAAAGGTTAATGTTTGATCTTTTACAAACATCAACACCGAGGCTGTTAGAATAGATAAGTTCTTCCAGCTCTATTTTTTGTTTCCTTTGCTTAGAACCTGTGGGCAAAGATTACCACAAATATAGCATTCAAGGAATTGGTTGTTAGATGTCTTTAAAAATCATGCCCATCTTTCATCTACTCTTAGAGAACCCTAAAGGTCAATTTATGAATGTCTTACCACGTGATGTCAGCTGACTCAAATTTTTCTTAGTTAACAGCCAGGATAACGGTTCTAATGTACTGAGAACTAACCAGTGTCCCAAACATTTGTAGAGGAGAGTTTGCTAAAATAATAAATACAAGCAAAACAGTTACTGCTGGCCTTCATAATCTGCATGTGAGTGCTTAGTGATCAGCAACTGCATCCTTACTTGGGATACTGCATTTAGTATACTCTCTTTTATAATGTTTACTACATTCAGTACACTCCCTTTTTACCATCTCTTTACAGAAGTGCTTAAACCCAAGGGTCAGGCAAACTCTTATGCTCTGGCCCAGTTAACCCATAATCAGTGCCCTGTGATTTCTGCAAAAATTTCCCCTGAAATTCCACAAGCCAAATCCCCCAAATTCCTAAAGTTAGAATGCCCATTCCCATTACCCTAATTAAGTATGCAAGGCATTGGTCAAATCAATTTTGGGGTCGGCCGTGGCTCAGGTGGTAGAGTGCATGCTTTGCATGTACAAGGTCCCGAGTACTCTGGTAGCACGCTTGTGTGAGGCCTCTGCCAGGGGTCCTCGAGTGCTGGATTTGAAACCCTGCTGCTGTGTCAGGTTGTGACAATATTGGACTAAGATGGACCATTGGTCTGACGCAAGCAGCTCCTTTATATCCTTATAAATCAACAAGAATAAAACAAACCGTAATTAATAAGTACTCTAATAAGATGGTAATTACATTCCACATAATAAACTAGATTGGGAGCACCAGGTTTTGAGAAATGGAACTTTCAAGTTATTCATTCCTGACGCACTCTAGCTGAGCAGGCAGACACCTCCCCCCCCCCCCAACCATCCGCACAAACTACCTACCCTCCAGGGGCAGTATCTTCTGGCCCAGGCAGGGGTGGCAGGCTGGCTGGAGCTGCAGAGTTGCTGGCAGGCTACTTGACTCCCTATCCTATGCAGACCAGGAAACTTCATGTACACGAAAGTGTGCAAGCCTGTGATCGGCTTGCGTGCCTTTGATATTACCAAAAGGGGAATTCTGTGGGGAATCACAGTCGTGAATTTTCCATGGGACCCTGCCCATAATCCTCTTTGGATCCAGATAGAAATTGACGACAGAAGTTTTGAATTATTTCATTGGGGAAAACTTATCCCTGTGCTTTGCAATGAAGAAACAGTTTTGTCTTGGTCAAGCAGAGCCAGCGTGGCGTAGTGGTTAAGAGTGCAGTAACTGGACCAGGAGGTAAGGGGAGGCACCAGTTCAAGTGTAACCTTAGCCATGAATTCACTGGGTGACCGTGGGCCAGTCACAAATCTCTTGGCCTAACCTACCTCACAGGGTTCTGGTGAGGTAACTCTTAATCCTAGTTAACATTACAGTCATAAGTAAAGTGCTGTAAGTCGCTCTGAGCCTAAGGGATAGGGTGAGATGATAAATATAAATAAATAACACAAATTTTGTCAGGATAATTGGATGGCATTAGTCTAGCTGAGGAAACTCGCAGCTAGTAACTGTGGAGTTAGTCTCTGATGACTGACCTGTCTGGTCCTGACCTTATGCTTTATGCACACTAACACACCAAGTTCTTCCATCTCCAACTTGCAATAGAAGAGGGGAAGGGAATGATCTGCAAAACTCACCAACAGGCAGGGAAGATGGTTAGTACCTCTGCCAGCTCCCATGTGGTTTTTTTTCTTGTATTGACTTCAGTGCTACTTGCAGAGTTGAGGAAAGTTTTAAGATAAGGAGAATTTGGACCAATCAGAGAAACTGTTGGTTTAGTATTTCATTATCCCACCCTCCCTCAAGAAGTATAAGGAGACTTATACTGCATTCACACCTTACGGCGGGCGGGCAGCTTGCGAGTGACAGGGCAAGTATTGTCGTGATAAACCCTGTTCTCACTAGAAGTTGTGACTGCACCGGCCTCCTTCCCCTGCCACGTCTTCTCCTCGTGGGAGTGCCAGTGCCACGCCGCCATAAGGTGTGAATGTGACCTCAGAAGTGTTATCAGATGTTGTATTTGGTACATGTTCAAGATTGCTGACACGAAAGTCCTGAACGCATACTGTGTTGACCAGATGTACCAGCTATCAATTTGCTCAAACATGCAGTGGTTATCGAATAGCTAGGATGGAGGTGGGGTTTACCAGGACTGGTGGTGGCATGGCAGGGCCTGGGAAATGGTGGTGGGAATGGCAGCAGGTCCCCAGGAGTACACACACAGTGGTAGGCAAGTGACTGCATGGCTCCGCTGCTGCTCCCACAGACGTGCTGCTGCTCCTCCTCCTCGGGAACTTCACATCACTGCTCCCAATGCTGCTGTTCCTGGGGCCCTGGTAAGTGTGTGGGGCTGGGGGTGACCAGTGGGGAGAGCACGGCGGAGGTGGCTATCGCTGTGTTTTCCCCACTTGTCACTGTCCCTATGTCACAACAGCTACATGAAGGTCCTTGCCCTGCATGGTGAGCCCAAAAGCCATTCATCCCAGTGTGTGGGGTGAGTGGGTAGCTGGGTGCTAGCAGACATTGTATTAACTGCATACTTCAGACCTGTGATTTGCAGCTAGGGTAGCATCTTTTAGCACCTTAGGTTGGAAGTGGATTGTGACTGCCAGTTTAGCATTAGCAGGAGAGTGAATTTTAGATCTATGTTCCATACAGGTTCAACAATGGTGGTCATTACAGTAGGCCCTTTTCACACAGACACTGATAAAACGGGTGTTACATTTTATTATACATGCTGCAGGTGTGCTTTATGGGTGCCCTACAACATGTATAATAAAATGTAACACCCGTTTTATCAGTGTTAGAATGTGAAAAGGGCCATAGTCTGAGCATTTTCCATTAGTGCATTATGCAACATGGACGACTTCCCCTCTTCCTCCATTGCAAGTTGGAAATGGAAGGAAACTACCTTAGCTGGCATCCCATTACATTTCACGCAGGCCATGTCACAACAAAAATAAAAGTACAAAATGCCCCCTCTGCCCCCCTCCAAAGTAAGAGGGGTTACAGTGGAATAGTTCTTGCTCTCTGGGCTGTTGCCTTGACTTCCACGCCTGCAAAGGATGCTACCATACTAGTCACCTGAGATTTAGCATCTGTCAACAAAAAGATCAAAAGTTTATTTATTATTTATTTATGTTTATTGGCCACCCCCCCATGCCCACGGCATCCCGGGGTGGCTCACAAGTAAAATACTAAATGATTAACACCCCCCCCCAATTCCCCTCCTCTTCTACACCACCCTCCCCTCCGAAGGCCTGGGCGAACAGCCAGGTCTTACAAGCTCGGCGAAAAACCATCCAACCCGGGGCCAGGCAAGCTTCCTCCGGGAGGGAGTTCCAGTCGCGGCCCGGCCACCGAGAATGCCCTCTCCATTGTGGCCCCCCGGTTAACATGGGGGACCTTCAAGAAGGCGCCCCCGGTAGACTGCAGGGATCGCCCTGAGGCGCGGAAGGCGAGGCGGTCCCCAAGGTATGAGGGGCCCAGACCATATAGGGCTTTATAAATCAACGCCAACACCTTGAATCTGGCTCGGTACACTATAGGCAGCCAGTGCAGAGCACAGGTGTTATGCTCCCGCTGCCTTGTCCCCGTAAGGAGACGGGCTGCCGCATTCTGCACCAGCTGCAGCCTCCAAACCAGAGCCAAGGGAAGCCCCACGTAGAGCGCGTTGCAGTAGTCTAGCCTCGTGGTGATGAAGGCGTGAATAAGAGTAGCCAGGTCGGGCCCGGAGATGTATGGGCGCAGCCTCCAGATACAGCGGGCGAAAGGCGGCTTTAGCCACCACCTCCACCTGCCAATCCAGATGGAGGCCCGGATCCAAAACCACCCCCAGACTCAGAACCTGCTGGGCTATGGGAGGGCAGACTCCCCCCCCCACCAGAGGGGCCAGCACCTCTCTTGCCCTACCCACCACCATCACCTCCATCTTATCAGGATTGTACTTCAGTCTGCTCTGCCGCATCCAATCCGCCACAGCCTCCAAACATTGGGAAAGCAACAAGACAGCAGGGCCTGGGTCAGTCGAAAACGAGAGGTACAGCTGAGTATCATCAGCATATTGGTGGCATCGCACCCCGAACCCTCTCACGATCTCCCTCAGGGGCTGCGTATACACATTAAACAAAAGCGGAGACAAGATCGAACCCTGCGGAATGCCGCAGGTCAAACCCCAGGAGCATGATGTTTCAACCCCCAGCACCACCCGCTGACTTCTCCCCGAGAGGAATGAGTGAAACCACCCAAGGACAGCCCCGTCCAGACCACACACACACACACCCCCGGTCTCACAGCCATCTCAGCAGCAGCCCATGGTCCACGGTGTCAAAAGCGGCTGAGAGATCTAGCAGGATCAAGAATGTCAAACATCATGCATCCATCTCCTGGCGGAGATCGTCCACCAAAGCCACCATCGCTGTCTCAGTACCATAGCCAGGGCGGAACCCAGATTGAAACGGGTCAACAAAACTGATACGGTCCAGATGCACCTGGAGCTGAAGAGCCACTGCCCGTTCAATAACCTTCCCTAAAAAGGGAAGATTAGAGACAGGATGGTAATTGGCAAGTGCGCCCACACCCACCGAAGGCTTCTTCAGCAGGGGGCGCACCACAACCTCCCTGGGACTGGGCGACAACCTCCCCTGCCGAAGGGACGCATTAACCATTCTCGCCAGAACCGACCCCAGTGTCTCCCTGGAAGCTTTTACCAACCAGGATGGGCACGGATCTAATTCACAACTTGTGGCTCGAACAGACCCCAAGACATCCACCGCATTGGCCGGTGTCACTTCCTGAAACTCCTTCCAGAAAGATCGACCAGACGGAGCCTCACGCTCCTCATCTACTGCATCCAACCCGGTGTCGAAATTACTCTGGATCTGAGCAATCTTGTCTGCAAAGTTGCCTAGGAGACCTGGTGGCATCCACCTGTAGGGCCCTAAACAGGCTCCTACGAGCCGTACTATATAGAGGGCATTCAAGTAGATAATGGATGAGGTCTTCTACTGCACCCTCTCCAAATATACACCTCCTATTGGGATAACTAATCCCACAGTAGCGCCCCTAAATCACTGCCGATTGCATTGTCTGCATTCTAAGTGCTGTAAAAGCTTTCCTCCTCGCTGGATGGGATAGGATCTGGAGATAACATGAACCCCCCTGGACTGGCAACCAAAATTTGTACGATGGTGCAGTTTTGGAGTTTGAAGCCACAGCCCTGGCAACTTGAAGATCTATATCGATCATACGCTGTCTTAACAGCCTTCTGGCTTCTGCAATTGGCTTGGCGGATAGGTATTCATCTGAAAAACCCAGCCAACTGACATGAGTGATCGCCCTTGTCTTCCAGTCGCATGTACCCATTCTCCCGAGAGACATTTTTTCTACGAGACCAAGCTTAGGAAGGGAGGCACTAGGAAGGTATTTCCCTTTCAACCAGTAATTAAGTTGATACAAGGTGGTTCTTGAGGTAATAGGCCTCATCCAGTCTCCAGGGGTAGCAACGAAGCTGTGGTTGTGGGGGGGGACCCCTAAAATTGATCTCAAATACTTATTTTGGACTGTCTCCAAAATTCTAAGGGATTTCTACTGAATTGGTTTTCTAAGTATTTTACTATTTACTTAAATACAAATGTTACTTGAAAATAGCAAGTACTGTATGTAAAACAATTAACTGTCCTATCCCAAAGAGCAATATTTTTTTTGGGGGGGGGGGTTATTTTAGTATACTACATTGTACAGATTTGTTGGTATATGAGCTATGTTTGCTTCATCCCTGCCCACGAAAACAGTCACCTTGAAATTACTGTAGACAGTCAAAACCATCTGGAAAGCTAGCCACAATCATGAAATATTTTTAAAACATACTTTGTACCTTCCTTACACCTTAGGATCTAATCGCCTAGAGACATTGGGCATTTTTACACACACCTTAAAGTTCTGGATTTTGCAATCTTCTGGGTTTACAAGTCCACAACTAAGTTCTGGATGCATTTTTTTTTTTCTCTCTCACACTCACTCACACACACTCACGCTTTCACACACACTCACACTCACACACACTGCCCTGAGGATGTTCCTGGATTCATTCTTCACACAAACACTGCCCTGAGGCAGCCTAAAGTAGCCGCAGCTGTAGACGTGACAGGCTGCTATGGAAACCAAGTGACCACAGCTGCCTGGAGCAAAGCAGTTTACCAAGAGAGCCTTTTACACACACAAGTTCTGGGAGAAGTTCTAAGCAGAAGTTCAAAGAGCCGGATGTTTAAGATCTGGATGAGTGATTTAGACACACAGAAAGTTCAGGATGCTACAGCAAACATGCAGGAGAAATGTGTGTGTAAAAACACCCAATAATGTAGGAGCTGGTATAGAACAAGCTGTAATAACAGAGTTTCCTGGAACAACTGATCTGTTGCACAAGAGTTTGTTCCCCTTCTGGCAGTTAGTTATTCTTTCTTTCCAGATTTCAGACATTTTTGCAACCTTGTGGGAAAGGACCAGATTTCAGTATCAAGCTGGGAGGTCTATATAACAGATTGAATTCTGGACTGTAAATTTAAAATTTTATGTAAAAACTGAGTTGAGTGGGTGAATGTCTGCTAAGTCCCATTAGCAGTTATTTACCTAAAAAGTTTAGAAAATAAAATCCTCTTCACTGCTGCAAACTGCATGCTCTATTCATGCTTTCGACATTCTAACAGGCAGATGATTTAACAGATTACTGGAAAAGGGAGTAATTACGTGGAAGGCACAGAATCTCATCGTAAGCTATTTTGAAACAAACATGGATCAATCCCATAGTACGTAATTTTGTGAGCTTTGAAAACTACCAATATCAAGAATAGAAGACAGTGAAAAGTGAAATTGTATCTGTTCACTAGCTCAGTTTTACAAAAACGTCTTGAGTTTAGTTGCACAGGAACTTACCTTGAGCTTTGCCTTTTTGTTCATCAAAACCTTTCTTTTTTTGAGGTAAAATTTGTTTACTTGTGTGTGTTCATTTTTTGGAGATGTTTCAGCTAAGTTTTTAAATCTGAATTATATGAAGATTTTCTTTTTTATGTTCTGATATCTAAACTTTTAAAATGGAGCTCATTGCTTCATATGCTAATACCTAAAACGTGTTCAACTATACATTTGAAATGTTCATGATGGTGTTTGCTTTATTTGCAGGTACTATTGGATACAATCAGAGGAACAGAATCGATAATCTTATGTATCTCCTGGCATATCCACAAAGACCAATGGTTAAAACAAAAACTATTGAACTAATAGAGTTTGAAAAGCTACCAGCTGGACAAAATGCCACAGTTGCTGTGATGAGCTATAGTTGTTATGATATTGAAGATGCTCTTGTCTTAAACAAGGCTTCATTGGACAGAGGTAGGAAATAGTCATTGTTATACTTGGACCTCTAATGTAGCCATAATAAACAAATCCAGGGTGTGCGCATATAGTGGAGAATGTGTACACACCACGTGCAGTGATATGGATGCATTGCACATAGTGCAAACATGATGTGCGCACAGTCTACACTTGGTGTACGCGTATACCTTGGATTGGACCCAATGCTTTTATCGTATTGTATTGTGATTTTAATTACGTTCTATCAATAGTGCAAAAAGTAAAAGTTCAAACTGGAAACTTCTCTACAAGTATGTCATAGCAGTGTTTATAAATTACTTGGGCATAGTGCATTTGTGGTGAAATTACCCAGATTGCACACAAATTTTGAGTGCAGACATTATGAAAGCAAGTGACTGACTTATGACCTAAATAACAGTAAATAATCCTTTTTCTAAAAATTACCTTTGGTAAAGGCTAATATGTTAAATAATCTGTTACCCAAGTCTTTGTTTAAGCGTAACAGATAGGAGGGAAAGACTCATTACTTCCCCTATTATCGAAAGCGAGAGATGAAATTAGACTTCTGAATGAATTCAGCAGAAGACAGACAGCATGGGTTATCATGAATTTGAGAAGTAAAGGAAAATAATGATATTCCAGCAATCAAAACACAAGAATACAATGACCTGTTTCCTTTTTATAAATCTGCATGTTTTTGAATGTTACCTGACTTCATTTAGTGTGCAAGTAAAAGTCTAATTTTTACTCCTGGCTTCTTTAAAATACAACTCCCATGCAACAGATTTCCCAGTCATGTTGAGAAATTTAAAAAAAGACAAGTGGGGTTGGTGGGGGGTTGTTTTGGGATTTTTAGTGTTTTTTTTAATTAAAATCATGATTGAGGAAAACGTTTAACAGTACTGAACAAAACTTAATGTTGCAATGTGACTAGCCTAGTTTTGGTTTTAGAAAATCCAAACTGGCTCTTCGATTAGTTCATTCTGACACACTTTTGTCCCACGTCCCTTTAACACCCCTCATGCTAGTTGCCAGGCAGCAATAATAGTATCCCTAGACATGTATCTTTGGCATTAATATCTGCCTCAGTTAATTTATTCCTTTTTTTTTTTTTTTTTTCCCTAACACAGGCATAATTTAAAATAGAATGTTTTCTTTTCTGGTAGACTGGTAACATTATGGGTAAAACTAAAATGCATGTGACGCTTGTTGGGGTGTTGTTTGACGTAATCTAATGATCTAGATGTAACTTACATGGCTAAAGTTTTTGTCCAGTAAAATTTAGGTTTATTAGAAGGCATCACTCCCATTTTTCTTTGCAATTATGAACATGTGCAAGTACACTGTCTCCACCAACACAGCTGTGTATAGTTTGCCAGAAAAAAAATGTGTAATTCAGATTTCTTAAGTACAGATTAGTGATAAATTTTAAATAACTTTTTAGTTGGTGATCATCAGATATCAAACAGCCAAAAGAGAAAAATGCACCAAATTGCTGAGTTTTAATTCTATCAAAATGTATTTCATTTCTTGTTAAGATGATCACCGGTGATCTACCCAAGTTAGAGTTGATGTAGCTTGTGCGGCTTCAGGCTTCAACCCATTATATTCCACTGCCTTCTATATATTTGGAAATATAGCCTTTGTAATTAGGGTTGCCATCTTTTGCAGTTTGATCCTGAGAAAGAGAGAGACAGACACATGCACACACACACATGGCCAAAATGAGTGTCTCTGGGTCTAACAGCAAACATTGGCAACCCTGTTTGATCTGATGTGAAACGGAACTCCTTGAGGTTAAGAAATTCCTTTTGAGAGTGCCGTACAGGTTGAAGGTGCCCAATAAATAAATATTCTAAGCCATCCTATTCTGTGCTTTTTCTTGTGCACTTGTTTAATAGTCTTTCACTCTTACTCTTACTCTGATAAATTTGTTGTTAAATATATTTCATGAGCGCTACTAGTTCAATAAGAATTTCTTTGTTTTAGGATTTGGAAGGTGTCTTGTGTATAAGAACGCCAAGTGTACACTGAAACGTTACACCAATCAGACATTTGATAAAGTGATGGGTCCAATGTTGGACGCGGCTACACGCAAACCAATCTGGCGTCATGAAATTTTAGATGCTGATGGTATTTGCTCTCCAGGTATGCAAAGTTGAACATATTATAGTTTGTGATTTTTTTAACACTGTCAAAAGAAGCTGGCATTCATGAGTTTTTGGTTGGTTTAAAAAAAAAAAAAAGTTTCTCTTTTAGAATACTGCATCTTGCAAGGAATGTTCAAATGATGATAGAACGTAGGAATGCTTATTGTTAAACTAATCTTGTGATCTTATGACGGTATTTTCTGTTTACCCCAACTCTAATTTTTCTTCGCCAAAACATTTAACTTCTATTATTTAAATGTCTTCTGCCATCAGATCTACATTTTAAAAGCCTGTTCCGTATTATTCGGGGATATGTGATCTCCAAAGCGATCAACACTTGTAGTTATGAAGAGCAGGAAGGATATTTGGGCAGGCAAGGTGCATCTCTTAATTCTGTGGCAGAGTTTCTTGGAATGGGACGCCTATAAATAAATCTAACTTATTTTTATAGCACTCCCCTGCCTTTAAATGGCACTCGGAGCACTTTACAATCATAAAAATATAAAACAATATAAAATCAAACTTAAAACAATTTAAAAGGGGAAGGTAAGAGGGAGGACAAACTACATTAAGAGGAACCCACAGTGGATCCTAAAAACACCTAGAGAATAAATGAGTTTCAGGTGCTTTTTAAAGGTAACAAGAGAGGAACTAAGATGGACATCCGGAGGGAGCAGTTTCCACATTGAGGAGCCCACAACAGCAAAGGCTCGATCACCCGCCAACTTAAGATGTAAAGGCGGGATTCTCAAACAGCAGGTCGTCTGAGCGCAGATACCTATCAGTGCGAGGCTCCAGAAGCAGGTCTTGAATATAGTCTGAGCCTATACCGTTCAAGGCCTTGAACACCAGCATAATCTTAAACTCAATCTGTCGGTCTACAGGCAGCCAATGCAGAGAACACCGAGGACAGGCACAATATGATCATGGCTGCCCAAACCAGTAAGCAGCTGCGCTGCCTCATTCTGAATAAACTGCAAGCAATGGATAAGCACTGTTGGCAGCCCGTAGAATAAATAGGGAGTTACATAAATCAACCCTCGTGGCATGGGTCACTGTGGTAAGGTCAGCCTGGGATAAATAAGTGTGTAGCTTACATAAATTGCATTATCCTTTTTAAAATTAGGATATTTCCAGTAGAAAGTGGGTCTGTCAGCTGGTGTGTTGTGATCAAGTGTTGAAATCATTCTAAAAAACACTACATTTAATGCAGGCCAAAACTCTGGCGCTTTTATTACTGACATGCATCTTTTTAAGGCCTTGGAGTGCAGTCTAACAAGTAAAGACAGTGAGAGCCATTTACTTCTGTGAAGACAGATCACACCCTTAAATTCCAACAGACTGTCTAGTTCTCAAAACACTCACCTACCTTTCCCAAACATTGATTTCTGACTGGAAGAAAAAGGTGAAAGTAAAGAGAGATTAAGGTTGGAGTAAACCACCATGATGTCCTACAGAGTTTTCTACAAGGACATACAAGATTCTCCAGAATTTGAAGTTGATATAACCTAAAATTCAAATTTGAATTTGAAGTTGATATACCTAAAATTTGAATGTTGAAGTCGATATACCTAAAATTTAAATTTGAATTTGAAGTTGATATACCTAAAATTTTCTATTCTACTCCCATTCGGTATAAAAAAAGAAAAGAACTAGAGGAATTGATTCGCCGTTTAAAAAACAAAAAACAAAAAAAAATAGAATTTCTATTGGACTACTCTAGTTATTTTCTTGTGTCCTCTGTGTTTTGACACAAACCTTTTCACGTAGGCCCTTGCGTGGAGATAGGTGGAGGCACCCATGTGAAAGCTGTGCGTTCCCACGCTACGCTCATCTCCACCCATCATCACCCATGCACGAAGCAGTGGGCTCCAATACCTGATGCTCCATAGGTGGAGATGGGTTTGCGCCCGTTCTGACCGGCGCGCACCCACAGCGGCTGCACACCCATTCCGCACCCACCCCGCTCGGTGTTTGGAGGGGAGGCGGCGGGAGTCCATGTAAACTGCTGGCGGTGGGTGTGGGGATGGGTGTCCGCTCGGTGTTCAACTGTGTGAACACCAAGTGGGATGGGTGGGGTGCGTACGCACTTCCATGCAACACCCACCTCCATGCATCCACCCACCCACAGAACCCGCCGGAAAACCGGAAGAGGCCCCATGGGTGGAGGTGGATGTGTGTCCATGTAAAGGGACGTGCATCTGCCTCCACTCACCATGCCAGAACACCCATCCCCCCACCCCTATCCATGTAAAAAGGACCTTGTATAGTTCCCAAGTTAACTAGTGCCTAGTTAACTAGTGTCCAAATCAAATTGCAAGTTTTTATGATTCCTTTATTGTATGTTTCTAAAAATTAATGCAGTGGAAAAGGTAAGTGAGGCTTGTGTATCACTCGCACCTTTTGCATTTGCTTTCTAAACAACCAAAAATATATTTCTCAATGTATGTAGGATAACTAATATATTTGTATGATGCGTGTTTGTTCCATCTTCATAGGTGAAAAAGTGGAAAACAAGCAAGTACTTGTAAACAAATCAATGCCAACTGTGACCCAAACTCCTCTAGAGGGAAGTAGCGTGCCTCAGCAGCCTCAGTATAAAGATGTGCCAGTAACGTAAGTCGCACTCTTCTATTCTAGGTCATAATCCAAGTGAAGAAGGGTGGGAAGAAAATGCTCAGGTGTAGAGAAGTGGAAGATATAAACTTCCTTTTAAAAGTTGGATTATGTGGGGTTCTCAACCTGGGGTCCATGAAAGTGTGAGAAGGATCAATGGCCACTTCCCCTTTTCTTGACTCTTACACTTTTGTGCCCTTTTGTTGGCAGGAGCATGGTTCTAGCTCTTATGAGGAGAGGAGACTTGAGAACCTCAAGTGGTGCTTGCCAAAACCTGTAGACCGCCTAAACCAAAAGGGTGTGAACAACTCCATTACTCTCAATCAAGGCCCCGTGGACTCTGTTTTTTGTGGCCATGGAATTTAGCTTCTTTCCGTAAAGCCATTAAATAGACTCTTTACCTGTGGGACACAACCTTGAGAGATTACAAACATTGGGAAACATTGCTAAATGGGAGGTCTCAAAATTGAGGCTCTAGGATGGTCCCCAATGAGCCTCAATAAAGAGCTGGAACAAACACTTACTGAAAAAATTAGTCACGGGAGAAGCCATCAAGAGGGAAAAGAGAGAAGTCATAGTGGGCCAAGATGGCCGAGTCTGGAACAGCTTTAGTAGAGGAGTGACTCTACAGATTAGGGCTCTTCAGCTAGAAAAGTGATGATAGGGGTCAGTGTGATAGTCTAGAAAATCATGAATGATGTGAAGAAAATGGTAACCTATTTACTCATAATTTAATGGAGTTTTAGTATTATGTTACCAGGTTGAAAACAAATGGAAGGAAGCATCTCTTCACAAATAAACAGTTAATCTGTGGAACTCATAGCCAGGAGATGTTGTGAAGCCCAATCATATAACTGTTTTAAAAGAATTAAATAGGTTCATGGAGAATAAGACCATCAGTAAATTATAGGTTGGTCAGGGAAAGCAACCTCTGTGAGTGAACAACAGGGAATGGATAATTCCACATCTGCCCTGTTTTTGTGCACTTTCTCCTGAAACATCAGCGTCAGACAAGATACTTTCTTTTTATAGTGCTCCCTCTGCCCGCCAAATAGCACTCAGAGTGCTTTACAAATATCCACACAAAATACAATAAAACAATTTAAAAGAGGAAGGTAAGGAGAAAAGGCAGAATACATTAAGGGAACCAGCAGTGGATAGGGAACCAGTCTTCCCTATAGTTTTTTAATGCCTTTCCTCTTCAGAAATAGACACATGCCTCAAGAAAGCTACCCAGTGCTGGTCCTCCATGACTTGCATTTGGTTTTGTGTGTGTATAAATTCAATATGTGTTTTTTTTACCCTCCCCTTTGTTAGCTACAAAGGAGCAACTGATTCATACATTGAAAAAGTAATGATTTCTTCAAATGCAGAGGATGCGTTTTTGATCAAAATATTGTTAAGACAAACTAGACGCCCAGAAATTGGAGATAAGTTTAGTAGTCGTCATGGGCAAAAGGGTAAGTTTTACATTTCCTAAGATCTGCTAATTTTAATGACATTGGCCACGATCCAAGGTCTACACGCATCAGGCACATTCATTGACTAGAGTTGTGTGTGCATATACAGTGCATGCGCACAGGGTATATCCAGGATGGCCCCAGGAAAGTCCCCCCACCTGTTGCCACCTGGGAGAAGGAGAATCAGAGCTGGAGTGGGTGCTGTAGTGGAGGTAGGGGACTTCACTGGAGCCACCCTGAGCATTCACGCTTTGAACATGTACACAACTCTAGTTTTTGATTGCACACATGGGGATCTTCGATTAAGACCATTGGATGTAACCTTTTTATGACTGACTCTTAAGTGATGCAACCTGATATACCTTGTCTTTATTTTATAAAGACTAAGACTTATTTAGTCTAAAAGGGCATACTTCATATCTGCATTTTCTTTCAAGTATATACATTGAGTCACTATAGCAAGGCTTGTTTATTATTGTGATGATTGCTGGAAAAACGTACCTTCCACATATTCTGTTCGATTTCCTAATGTGTATAGTATGTGAAAGGAAAGGAAGTAAGAGAGGTTATAAGGAAGCACAAAACGTTTGCAATCCTGATTAATGTTCTAATTGGCAATGGTGATCAAGGAGGTGAGGGAGTGGAATGGGTCCTTCGTAAATAGAAAAGATGTTATTTCCATGTCACTCGTGTTGACTTATCAGTGAGTTATCCAGCAAGAGATGTTGGAGAAGAAGTAAAATAAAGCCAATATGTGAATGAACAGGGAAGGTCACAGATTGAGACGGTTATTATTATTATTATTATTATTATTATTACAATTAATAATCTGACGCTGTACAATCAATAGTTATAAATGGGTCCCTACCCCAAAGGGCTTACAATCTAAGAGACGGGAGAGGGAGGCAAGGGAGAGGTAATCATCGGGAGAGACGAGTACGTTCATGAGGCTGAGAAGTTGCAGGTGTACGTGCTTCACTTAGTTACAGGGAACTAGATTCTGAGTGAGTGGGGGAAAGGATGCAATTTCACTCATGACAAGCTAGGGAAGGCTGACGGAAGAGGTAGGTTTTCAGGAGGGATTTGAAAGTTGCGATGGAACAAAGTGAACTTATCCAGGGAGGGAGTTCCAGGCATGAGGGGCAGCAAGAGAGAAGGGGCAAAGACGTTTAGAGGAGCAATGGGGTCACAAGCAGGTGAGGGAGGGGCAAAGGAGGAGCATGGAATTGGTATGGCCAGATGAGGTCATTCTTGTCAGGATGTTGAGGGAGGACTAGGATGGAACCTAAAAGTATATCAACAGACCAGAAATGGGAGATAATAAACATAATACTAAGGTCCTTATACTGAATTGGGCAGAATGCTTCTCAGGGGTGTTGGGCACCACGAACTCCAATATTGAAATGAATGGGACTTGAGTGGGGTCAGCATTCTCAGAAGCGCTGCTCAGCTGCTTGCAGAGCTGGGCCCTAAAGAAGTCACATTTAAGATAAGAACAAGGGGTGGATTCTGAGCACATTGACATTGGTGGCAAAGCTCCCATTAACATCTGTGCTGAAGGAGCAGGATTGAGGAGACTAACATCTCTGAATCCTAGAAAAGAGATTCAAGGATGAGAATGTGATTAACTGTGTAAAATTTGTTCTCAAGATTCCTGTTGAAACACTTGTCCCCAGACTAAGGCAGAGTGTGCCTGGAATGAGATTTTGCAGCTGAATGTAATACTCCTGAAAATATAGGGGATTTTAATTGAAGATGCCAATAATCCCCTATTTTAGAATGATGGTTATGGCTGCAACCACCACTTTTATTCTGACTGTTGTGCGTTTACCCCTTTCCCTACATGTTGCCTCCTATTTTCTCTGAAAAAATCCTGGTTAATTTAAGCCAGAGAAGTTTAAGAAAAAGCTTTAAAACAAGTTAGCCAAGTTGGCTTTTCTAAATAACAGTGGTAGGAAAACACATGCATATAAAAATCAGAAGACTACACCCTATCTCGTTTGGTGCACACATTATTATTTTGACCCGCATCCTTGTTACCTCCAGCCTTGATCGTTGCAATTGATTCTATGTCCGAGTAGTGCCATGCATCATGAAAAGGCTTTATTTGAGAGCCAGTGTAGCCTAGTGGATAAGGTGATGGTCTTGGACCTGGGACATCAGGGTTCAAATTCCTTCTTGGCCATGAACTCAGTGGGTGGTCCTCAGTTAGTTACTGGGTTGGTTAGTTAGTTACCCCAGCTATAAAATGGGAATAATAATTATCTACATCACAGAGATGTTGGCACTTCAAACACTGAAATCACTATAAGAATGATAAATAATATATAGAATTCTTTGACAGTAGATATTAATTAATATGAGTCGGCGATGTGATGCAGCTGCAAAAAATGTGAATGGAATTTTAAGCTGCATTAATTCCAAGCATTATTTCCAAATCAGCACAAGTAATAATTGCACTATTCAGCACTAGTAAGACCTCACCTGGAGTATTGTGTCCAGTTTTGGGTGTTTCATTTTAGAGGACACTGGGTGAAAACAATCAAGAAGTAGCCCATGTTAGCCTAGGAGTCACCTGCTTGTTAGTTTGGGCTCCGCCATATGTTTGCCCACATCCACCCTTGAGGTGGGCATCTGGATGCTATGGTATGTGTGGGTTGGAGGCGGTCAGCAAAGCAGTCCGGGCGAAGGCCCAGCAGCCCAGGCTAAACCGGGCTAACAGTCACCCTCCCGTCTAGACCCAGCCCTGCTACAAGGCAAAGTGTGAGAATCGGGCCCGGAGGAGCACGCTCATCCTGGCTGCCAAACAGCTAATCAGGGGGCCTGAAGGAGCACTCCTGATCAGCTGTTTGGTGCATGCACCCAGGTCAGGTGAAGGCATGCCTCCAGGCAATCCCTCCTCCGCCCCAGTCAACTGTTTGGCCAGCTCTTCCTGGGAGTCCGATCCTGCTGGGCAACAGGGGTCCGGGCGTCCTGACCTCTATGGATGACTGCTCGGCCAACCCATGACATGGAGACACCTGTGACAGCAGCCGCCACACCTGGATTTGGGGGGGGGGAGCGGGGTTGGGTTGGTTATGTGAACTGCCCACCCCACCAACCCAAAGAGTGGTGACTGCAGTGACCCTCCCCAGGGCGGTCTAGGGAGCAGGCTTCCCTCATCTCATTTGTTTTCGCCCATTGACAAATTGGAGTAGATTCAGAGGAATACAGGAAAGATGATGAAGATTTCATCAAATATGAAAGCAAGTTTATGAAGAGAGGTTAAAGGAACTGGGTATGCCTAGCCTAGCAAAAAGAAAACTAAGGGTAGATATGATAGCAGTCTTCAGATGTCTAAAGAGATGCTTCCAAGAAGATGGCAAGGAACTGTTCTGCATTCCTATGGAGGGCAGGCCTGGAAATAATGGGCTCAGATTTTGGTTAAATATTAGGAGAAACTTCCTAATGGTAAGAGCTGTGTGGCAATAGAACAAGCTGCCTAGGGAATTTTAGGGGCTCCATTGTTGGAAGTTTTCAAAAAGCGACTGGACAGACATATCATCCTGCCTCAAAGCAGGGGTTGGACTAGATGTCACTTGAGGTCCCTTCCAACTCTAAGCTTCTAAGAAGGCTACCTGTTGCATCCCAAGAAATATCCTGTTTCTCTTAGCTAAACAGAGCTGTTATTTTTAGAAACCGGTTTTAAGAACATAAGTAGTGCCATACTGAGTCAGACCAACACTCCATCAAGCCCAGCATCCTGTCCTCCGACAGTGGCCAATCTCGATCGCATGGAAGAAGAACGAAAAGTCACAATGGGCAATCCATTCCCCGTTGTTCACTCCCAGCTCCCGACAGTAAAAAGTTCATCCCATAAGCTACTTGGATAATAGCCATTAATGGACCTACTCTCTAAGAACTTATCCAGTTCTTTTTTAAACCCAGCTATACTACTGGCCTTGACAACGTCCTCTGGCAACAAATTCCATAAGTTAATTATGCGTTGAATGAAAAAGTACTTCCTTTTATTTGTTTTAAATCTGCCGGCAGCTAGTTTCAAGTAGTGTCCCCTAGTTCTAGTACTATTTGAGAGGGTAAATAACTGTTCCCTAGCTACTCATTCCACACCACTCAAGACTTTATAAACCTCGATCATGTCCCCTCTGTCTTCTCTTCCCTAAGCTGAAGAAACCCACCTTGTCAAGCCTCTCTTTGTACGGAAGCCGTTCCATACCTTTCTCGTTGCCCTTCTCTGTACCTTTTCTAGTTCAGCGATGTCTTTTTTGAGATGGGGCGACCAGAACTGCACACAGTATTCAAGGTACGGTTGCACCATTGATTTGTATAGAGGCATTATGACATCCTCTGTTTTACTCTCTATTCCTTTGCGAATAACTCCTAACGTTCTATTCCCTTTTTTGACTGCTGCTGCACTGAGGATTTCAGTGTATTGTCCACAATCACTTCTAGATCCTTTTCCTGAGTGGTAACTCCTAGCTTAGTACCCAGCATTGTGTACTCATAGTACAGTTCTTCAGTCTGCTCGTGTTTTAACTACTTTGAATAACTTGGTGTCATCTGCAAATTCGATCACCACATTCTTAACACCCTTTTCCAGATCATTAATGAATACATTAAACAGCACTGGTCCCAATACAGATCCCTGAGGCACACCACTTTTTACATCTCTCCATTGTGAAAACTCACCATTCAGTCCTACTCTTTGCTTCCTATTCTTTAACCAGTTACTGGGCCATAGTAAGATACTACCTCCTATCCCATGACTTTTTAATTTTCTCAAAAGTCTTTTTATGTGGGACCTTATCAAATGCTTTCTGGAAATCCAGGTACACTATATCTACCAGGTCTCCTTTGTCCACATGCTTATTTACACCTTTAAAGAATTTCAACAGATTAGTGAGGCATGATTTACCTTTGCTAAATCCATGTTGACTCTTCCCCATTAAGCCATGTTTTTGTTTATCAACATGCCTAGCGATTCTGTTCTTAATTATAATTTCCACCATTTTGTCCGGCACAGACGTCAAGCTTACTGGTCTGTAGTTTCCAGGATCACCTCTGGATCCCTTTTTAAATATTGGGGTTACATTTGCCACCCTCCAGTACAGTGACAGATTTTAGCGATAGGTTACAAATTACTAACAGTAGGTCTGCAATTTCATCTTGGAGTTCCTTCAGAACTCTGGGATGAATACCATCTGGTCCTGGTGATTTTAGTATTTTGTTTGTCAATTTGCTCTAGGACCTCCTCCAGAGTTGCGTTTATTTGTGACCGCTCTTCCAATTAATCACTTACAAAGTAAGGTTCCGGCATGGGTATCTCCCCAACATTCTCTGCAGTGAAGACTGAAGCAAAGAACTCATTCAGCTTCTCTGCAATGTCCTTTTTCTCCCTTTCAGCCCTTGGTCATCTAACGGCCCAACTGACTCTCTAGCAGGCTTCCTGCTTCTGATGTACTTGAAAATGTTTTTATTATTATATTTAGCATCTTTAGCAAGTTGCTCCTCAGATTCCTTTTTGGCCTGCCTTATTAACTTTTTACATCTACTTTGGTAACGCTTATGTTACCCATTTACCTCATTGGGACTCTTTCAATTTTTTTAAAGGATGCCCTTTTGGCTCCAATAGCCTCCTTCACCTCACCATTTAACCACACAGGTAGACGTTTGGTCCTCTTCCTACCTTTCTTAATTTGTGGAATACATTTAATCTGAGCTTTCAAGAGGTTATTTTTAAATAGTCTCCGTGCTGCCTGTAGACATTTAATTCTTGCAACTGCTCCTTTAAGTTTCCCTCTAACTAGTTTTCTCACTTTTACATAGTTCCCCTTTCTAAAATTACATGTTACCAGAGTGGTTTTGTTTGGCATTTTCCCTCCTGTGATATGTCAAATTTGATTATATTATGATTACTATTGCCAAAAGGCTCCAGCACCGGTACCCCTCACACTAAATCCTGCACTCCCCTTAGGACTAGATCCAGAGGGACTCCTCTGGAGAATGGCATTTTGCCATTATGCCATAAAAATGCCATTTTAGTGGCATTTTAGCCAGTTGGTAGTTTATCCTGTGGACTTCACTTTCAAGAGTAGAAAGCTTCTGAATCTTCTGGATTCCCTTGTCAGACTGGCCTGACACTTCCCTTAACACTACTGAGAAACCAGGTAATGGAAACTCTAACATTCAGCATATAATATTTGAGGTGTTACAGATGTATGTGCTAGTTGAGTATCTCACAAACATTTCTCTGTCACCTCCCGCAAAGTGTAGAATTCATTCAAGTATATCTACAGTATCTTCAGTCTACTCCCAAATAAATCTGTAATCAGTATGACATCACTATTGTATAGGCAGACTTTCTAGCTAAGTGTGAAATTAATCAGGAGACCATGTAGAGTACCTACAGTATATTTGCAATGTGTGTAACAACTATTGTGCTGTGTCTATTTGTGAGAAATTCCTATTCTTGCTAATGAAAAGTATTGAGGATGGAAAAGAGAAGACTCTGGGAGTGAATACATATTTCTAGATGCAGAAGAACTAGATCTATCAATTAGATCTATCAGCGACTTTTGACACCGTGAACCATGGGATGTTGGCGACACGTCTGCGGGACCTGGCCGAGGTGAACAGAACCATCTTGCAATGGTTCTATTCCTACCTCGCAACTAGATCTCAGCAGGTGGTGCTAAGGGGTCCATTGTCCCCAGGGGTTCTCCCCATGTGGGTTTCCACAGGGTTCCATTCTGTACCCTCTCTTGTTCAGTGTGTATATGAAGCCACATGGGAAAGTCATACGCAGCTGGGAGGTTTGTTGCCATCAATGCGCGGATGACACCCAGCTGGATCTTTTTGTTTTCAACAGACCCAGGCCCTGCTGTCTAATTGCTGTCCTGGTGCTTGGCCACTGTGGGGTATTAGAGGAGGTTGAGCGAATTGAAACTAAATCCCAACAGACAGAGGTGATGCTTGTGGGCAAGGCCAGTGTTCTGGGGGAGGAGACTGCCCCAATTATTGGGGGCATCTGTCCTCCATTGGTTCCATCAGTGCAGAGCCTGGGAGTGCTCCTGAACTCACAGCCATGCCTGGATTTCCAGATGTTGACTGTGGCCAGGAGCACCTTTCGCCAATTACATCTGGAGAAGAGGTTCCGTCCGTGTGTCTCTGACTCGATCTTGCCACTGTCATCCATGCATTTGTTACCTAGAGGCTGGACTACTGCAATGCGCGCTACGTGGGGCTGCCCTTGGTGATGGTTTGGAAGCTACAGCTGGTGCAGAATGCGGTGGTCTGCCTACTTACTGGGACCGGCCACAGGGAGCACATTCAACCAGTGCTCCGGGCAGTGCACTGTCTGCCTGTTGTCTTCTGGGCCTGATTCATGGTGTTGGTTTGAACCTTTAAAGCCGTTTACGGCCTGGGCCCTGCTTACCTGGGAAATCGCCTCACTTCCTGGAACCTTGGGCGGCCCTTGCAGTTGTCCAGTGGCACCCTCCTGTAGGTCCCGCGTTATCAGCAGGTCCGAACAAATAGAAGGGCATTCTCAGTGGTTGTGCCATCACTCTGGAATGCCCCTCCACTGGAGGAGGTTTGCCTCAGCCCGGATCTCCTTGCTTTCTGGCAAAGCTGTAAGACCTGGCTTTTCTTTCAGGGGTTTGACAGGGTGCGGGGTTGGGTTGTCGGTTTAGTTGCGTTAGGATGGGGTGTTTTATGACCTGGTTTTATGTATTTTATATGTGTTTGTATTTTATATTTATATGTTTTATATTTGTATATATTAATGTTTTATTGTTAGATTTGTATTTTGTGAGCTGCCCTGAGTCAGAAGAACTAGAGAGCAATTTGGAAAAGATCAATAAATCTCTTACCAAAATGAGAGGGATGGTAGGATGAGAGGGATGGAGTAGAAATGTTTTGAAATAAATATATAAATAAAATAAAACAAATGGAAAGACTACAGAGGACATCAAGTGAACTGTGTCCTGTTGAAGGCAAACATTTGGGCATCAGTACTAATGCCAAATCATAAGCAATGATTGGAATAGAAATCGGCAGAAGTCAGACTGAAATAAACTATAGTCCTTTATCAGCTGCTTTAAAATTGCAACAAGTAACATCATTCTCATTGACATAAAAATAGAGCCATTTGAGTGGAAGAAAGGCAACCAAGAATCTAAAAGTTAAGATACGCGATCTAGCCATAACTGCTTTATTGTATGGTACAGTGGAGTCAGAAGAACTAGAGAGCAATTTGGAAAAGATCAATAAATCTCTTACCAAAATCACTTTCCAAATTGAAATTGCAACAGTTTTAGGGGTGCCTCTTCTGCAATTTCAGGTTACCTAGCTAGTTGCATAACTTGCTGTTGTCTTCATAGGTTTGTTTCATTTCAATAGCCCTTTGGCCCAGATTGCTGCTCTCTGCTACTGTTTGTGTGCTCTTGGGATGTTCCCTTTCAACATGCTGCTTCCAAGCTACCTGCATTCTCAGACTCAGAGATAAAAGCAAGAAATGTGTTCTAAACTCCACAGTTCAATAACTGTTGGGTTTATGCTTACATCATCCCACTTCTATCCTGGATGTTCCACAGTTCTTTTGGGGCAGGTAGCTAGTTTATGGAGCACCTAGCTTTCCTTTAGTGTTGTATGACTAGCAAATCTACACCTGTCAGACAGGATTATATTGTCCATTTATAGAAGACGTTCTGTTTTAACTAATAGCTCATGTATGGCTCCAGGAAAGGTAAAGACACTGTCCTGCCTTCTCTTTATCTGAAATTTGTCAAGTGAAATCCTTTAGCTGCAAAGAAGGCTGAGAGCGCTCAAGGAAAGAAGCTCCATCTGAGTGCTATACAAACTAAATTATTATATTTCCAGATTTTTCTCTTAAGTCACAATGAGGAAAAAGTTGGACTCCTTTGATGTGAAAAAAGCAATATATCACTTCTCTGAAAGAACATTTCTCAGTCTCTCATGTGAAAACGGATTAACACCTCCAACAAAGGTCCTGCAGATCACAGAACTAAGCAGCAGTACTGCACAGTATTCCTGAGGAGTGGAAAAAGTGTATTTAAGCAAGAGATTGTTTGAACTGGCAAACAGAAGCTTTTTAATAGCTGAAGAGCTAAGATAAAGAATTGAACTTTTCAGAAGATCTACACTTAAATAACTCTACAGACAAGGAAATGAGTTTAAATTCATGAAATGCACTCCTTGTTTTCCTAAATGAACCATACCCTTGTTGTCCAAACAGAATGTATTCAGTGCATTGTGAACTGTATAAACTTTATAGGAATATCACTTATCTGCTAAAGTGTGGGCTTGTTTTGGAATTAACTTTAATAAAAACATATAATAGTTGGTTAGAGCAGCATCCATATTATCAAACCCTCATGCCATCAAAATTCACAGTTCTTACAAATATATTTTGGCATACAGTGTCATTGATAAAATAATTTGGTGATATTCTCCTCTGTTACATAATGCTTGTATGGAATGTCTAAGAAGAGAATGTGAAATAAGATGTTATAGTTATGTGGTGGTGTTCCTCATGCAGGCCTTTGATTTAATTACTTCATAAGGTCAGACATCTATAATGAAAGTGTTGATAGACTTCATAAATATTAGGTGTCATTAAACATTTTTTATTTTATTTTAAAGAATGCTTGATATCTAGTGATGAGAACTCTAGGAATGCGAGACAGATTAAACTGTATCTGAAGAGTGATTTTGGTCTTGTGTTATCTGCAAAAGTTGTGTAAGAATGGAAATTGTATGTTTTTTTAGAACTCCTAAGTTATTTGTAACTAAACTATTATTTAACATGGTATTATAAGAACTAAATTACAGCATTTTAAACTCAAATAGCAAACGGGTAACCTTCTGACCTTTTCAGTGAATCCGCAGCTGAACCTTTGAAAATAGGGTGATTTAGCATTTTATGGCACAGAATAAAAATCTCTAATTCTGTTTCCAAATAGTGTATCCTGAACACACATTTTATTAAGCTCTCGACTCATTCAGCCATGTGTATTTTGTAAAGTTCCTATGGTTATTGTTTTACAATAGCTGCTTCCAGAAGCATTGTAAGGGTTTCAATTAATCAGCTCTTTGTGTGCTTCAGACTATGCAAATTGATCACATCAGACCATTCAGCAGCTCATGGGAAAGCCGTGTACAAACTGCATTGTCTTCTAGCGCCTCCCCTCATTTAGAGTGATGTTTTTAATAAGAAAGCTAATCAAGTTTACTTATGCATTATTTATCTGTTAATTTTAATGCTGTTCATCTTTACGTCTTATGTCAAATAGGATGTAGTGATATGGTAGATCTTTAAATGATGCAACAGTAGAAAAAAGCTAATATGATTTATCACCTTTTTTGTGGTGTTGAATATACAACTTGTGTAACGAAGAAGATAGCTAATTAGAGGATTTAAGTGTACACACCTTGTGTATTTCACAGTGATTTATAGGCTTGTATGCTCTTCTTAAAATATTTTGCTAATGTACCCTTAGAATCATCATTGGAAATATTCTTCCATTGAATGTTTAATCTCTCCCCTGATGACAGTGTCTGGACAGATGTCGTCCATCCTGAAAATCACTAAGAGTTTATAATTTTTTTAACTGTCTCACGGCAAATGAGTTCAACAACTCTAATGGTGGGCCCATTTTTAAACCTCTAGCAGAAACTGCTCCCTCAGTCCCCTTTTCTGTCCTGAGAGGAATCAGTGTGTGTGTGTGTGTGTGTGTGTGTGTGTGTGTGTGTGTGTGTGTGTGTGTGTGTGTGTGTGTGTGTGAGAGAGACATACAAAATTTATTTTCTAAGGCTCGTATCTGCAAGGCATCTGTATAGTAACTTATGAAGGAATATTTCCTCATGCTATCAAATACTTTTGATGAGTAAACAACATGTTTAAGAAGACTGCTAAATTTAAACATTAACAATTTCAAATAAGGCAGGCAACAAGTCTAGCTGTAAGTGATGAGAATTCTGGAATCTAGCATTTCTGCAGGTAGAAAAGTAAAATATTTAAATAATGCACATGAAGGGATCGGACTACCTCTAAAACCCGGAATCCAGAAAACGAGACTGATTTTGCACATGACAGAAATGGGTTCTTATAAGTGCTTGAGACAATATCGGGTGTTCATAAATGCTGGAGTTTTGTAATGAGTGAACGCACTATTCCCCCTTTATTAAGTGAGATCTCGCAGCCTTATAAGTCATATCTGGTGGGTCTTACAAGACTGCGAGATCTCGTGGCTTAAAAGGGGAATAGTGCATTCACACATTACAAAACTCCAGCATTTGTAGCACCCAGTATTATCTCCAGCACTTTTTTGTCATGTGTAAAAGTGGCCTGAGCCACTTGATTGGACACAATTCCATTGAAACGGGGTTCTGGGAAGATAGTTTATGTATGCATGGATCTTTTTCCAGAATTGGGGCCTGTATAAAGTCAGGAAACTTGTACATAGCCAAACACTGAAAACCACAGGTTAAACAGTCCCCTCCAAATAAGAGAGAATCTTAACGTTCTCAATAAAATCTCTTTAATGGCTGCTATTTTGCCATGCACCAAGGTGCTTCTGAGTCTGATTTTTGTTTTAATGTATAATCAGTTTATTACATTTGTATGAAGATACTTGGAATTTCTTTTTTGATACTTAAAATAAGCTTATTTCATTTATCAGTGTTGCCAACTGTAGTTTTTTTCCAAAAGCTTATTGTAGAATAAAAAATATGCCTTAGTCTGATGCAAATTAATGGTCTTCATAATAAGAGTTGGGTGAAATTCAGTGGCCTATTGTACAGACCCAGGAGTCAGAACTGATGATCTTAACAGACTTTTCTCACTTTAAAATCTGACTCTGAAAGTTCTTTAAAATTAAAAGAATTGGTAAAAAGCTAGAAAGAATTACAGGCATTAGACTGCTCACAAGCTTAACCCTAAAATAAAGAATGTAGTACTCTTCACTCAGCCTGGACGTGGGCTGAAGCCATGGTTTGAAATCTTAAAATGTGAACCTATCAAGAGTAGTTTGTGGCAGCACAGTTTTCATGCAGCTAATTTGAATTCCATGCTCAAGACCCTGAAGAAGGCTTTCTTTATGGAACCTTATAATTCTAGGGCTGGAATGGGTCTTAAATGTCATCTAGTCCATCTCTCTGCCGTCAAGCAGGGTTAATTATACCTAAACCATCTCTGGCAAATATTTATCCAACTGGTTTCATTTTCTCTCTTTAAAAGCTCTTTCTTAACATTTTGTCAGAGGAAAAATTTATATCACATTTTGGAAATATAGATGTACATGATACATAATTCTGCAGTTTTAAGAGGAGCGAGTTTTTTTTTAGTTTTTTTTTTTTTAAAAAAGACCTAGATTTTTAAGAACTAGATTTAGTCTTAGGATTTTTAACTTCCTGTGGAAATAAGGACTCTTTAAATGGCGTAGTGAGTTTCAGATCATCAGATTCTGTCTAAATATTTTGTTTTAACTTCTAAGCTCATTATGCTCTTTGTGTTAACTTGTATTAAAATCTGTCAGCTATGACTGGTCTCATAAGCACAGTCAGCGGACCAGAATAAGTTAATTATTTACTTGTGTCACTAGTGCTCTTCATCTAATGAAATGCACAGCTGTGTTAGATCTGCAGTTGGATGTGTAGATTCCATTGTTATACAAGTCAGCAGAGGGTAGAAGCCGCTATGATGGAGAGCCCTCAGTTCTTTCTGCTGTTCTGCCTTTCTGTGTCGATTTCATGGATCTTTTATCATTCACTTTCACACAAAACAAACAACACAGTGGCTGTCTGCTATGGGAACCGTCTTGGCATATAAAAGGGTTTTCAGAGCCTAAAGTAATTTTAAGTTAGCTAAGATTTAATTTTTGGCTTACAGGTGCCGTTAGTGTCAGATGCAGCCTCATGCTTTCTTAGAAGCAAATGTGAAACTACTAAAAACATGATCCTATATATATATATATATATATTTAATGTAATTGTCCCACGTGTAAGAAATTTATTAAAAGGGGTCTTGTGTTCATCCACTACTGCTGAGAGATTATAGCTTTCTCTTTGAAAGGATTCTTCAATAATAAGACAGTGAGAATGAGTTTGTCATAGATTTATAAACTAAATAAAAATACAAAAGTTGAGTTCTTTTCTCCTCCCCTCCCCCATACTTGACATCCCCATTCTATTGACTGCTCTCCCATGCACCTAGCGCTGTCTTGTTTGGACAGTGGATGAGTTGCTCCCTCCTGAGCAGACGCCAATGTCCCCCTGTGAACTGGCTGGTTGAGGGATGCCTTTTTAGGGATATAACCAGCACCCTCAGCCCCCCTCCCACCAGGACTTTTCTCACCAGAACCTGCTCTGACAGTTGCACAAGGTTGATCTCAAATAGACTGCAGTCTTTTTACAACTTTGGGTGCTTCTGAAAAATATTGACTGACTGAAATAGTTACAGTGGGCTTCGTTCAAAGCAGTAGGTATTACTGCTGTGTTCTAGGACCTGAGACTGAAATATTAGATATCATCTAACCATTCAACCCTTTTAGTAGTAGGATTTTATTCTGTAAGATCAGGTAGGGAGATGGCGTTAGGGGCTGAAAGGGAAAAGGGCTCAAAGTATTTTAAGCCACTCGTATAGCTTTAATTTTACAGACTAACTGTGAGAAGTTTCAACTAACTTTAGCCCACCTATAGTTAAAGATTTAAAGAGACATTCCAATTGTTGTGGAGCATGTTTTTTTCTAACTTATAATCACTGAATATCTTTATCCATACGCCAAGAGAAAACACATTGGTTTTGGATACAAAGTTTCTCAAACTTGTAAATGGTAGTCAGTTTCCTTGTACACTCTGCCTAAGATTTTCACAAGTGATAAAGTATTTTTATGCATCCTGAGATTAGCTGCTCCCAACTTCAGAACTCTGATTATTATTTTTTTCAGAAAGTGCCAAGTACCCTGAGCATTACAGCCCTTTTTAGAAATTTGGGAGGACCTGATTTAAAAAATCTTAGTCATTTTGGAGAAACCTGGTCAGTATTTTCCTCCAGATAAATGAGAAAATGACCAGCAATTTATTACTGTGTAAATTAACAGTAGTGTTAGCCTTGTAGGCTCATGTTGTTACTGTAGATTATATGGAAAGGGAACTATTTTGGGTAAGGTAGCCAAAAATTGATCTATTTTGAGAGAGAGAGAGAGAGAGAGAGGCTTTAGCATCTGTCCTCCTGTTGCTTCTATTTTTTTAGACTTTGAATATTTTCTCTTCTCCAGGAGTTTGTGGGCTGATCGTTCCTCAGGAGGACATGCCATTCTGTGATACAGGAATCTGTCCAGATATCGTAATGAATCCTCATGGCTTCCCATCGCGTATGACGGTCAGTGATTACACACGATTTTAAAGGATATGTCCCCTACCCCACCCCAAAAAGTGATGGGGTTTAATTACAGCAATAAAGCGATGAAAGTTTTACAACAAAATTCAGTGTTGAAATTGACTTCCTTCTTCCCCATCCACCCCCCTTCATCATGTCAGATGATTCTCATCTGGGCTGGGCTGTACTTATGAGATATCTTCATATGAATTGTACAATAAAGGGGGATGCTCTGGACATCACACTTGAAATGTCATTCCCTTATGGTGATCATTTGAAGAGAGCATCATTCTGTTCCCAAATATTTAACGACCCATGCTATCCAAGCTGCTAAACAATTTTCCTCATGCCAAAAGTTCCCCTGGCCTGCATCAAGTTGATGCAGCCTTTTGCAGGTGAGATTGGGGAATAGTATAAGTATGCACGTGGACCACTGGTTTCTGGCTATTTTAATTGATTTGTGTCAGAACTTTGCTGTTGCATGAACGTGAACACTGAACAACCTCAGTTAACACTTCTGAGGACAAGTGTTTCTGAATCTGCTTGCTGGGTTTATATATTTGGATTAAATTTGGGGTGGGAGACCATAGGTCCAGGAGCCGAATGCAGATCCCAACTAGTTTTTATATGAGCCCTTTCCAGTTTCTGGAGGTGACCTTTGGATCCAGTTACTACCCCAAAGCACTGAAAAACTAAGCTTTAGGGTACGGGAAGAGATTAAAGCATTTCTGGATAAGGGACAGATCAGTGGCACAGATTCCATGATTTATTATTATTATTTATTATTAGACATTTATAAAGCGCCAGTCGCATTCTCTTCCTGAGTGGTCCACAACTGGCCCACAACTTCTGTGCAACCCTTAGAACTAAAGTGGCCCCTGGAAAGTTTCCCCACCCCTGGATTAAATCATTGGAGTGATATTCCCTTTTAGAATGTTAACAAATCTAAGACATTGACCAAGTAAAGACTAGTCACTGGAGACACTTCATGTGAATGAAGCTTACCAAGTGGTAAAGTGTTTGCAGAATTGGGGCCCAGGTGTTTAACTAGCACTGTACAATTAAATACTTAGGAAACTTAAAACAGTCCGCTTTGAACTTTGTCTATAACTTCACTAGAAATAAATGGTCAGATTTTGGAAAATAAATAATACATGAATGATCTGTAGCATTTAAACAAACTGCCATTAATAATTGATCTTGAATGTTGTACAGATATTGTTTTTGTTTAGGTTTATAAAAGCGGAACAAAAGACTCCAACCCAGCACTATGCGTGCCCTGTCATTATAGAATCAGTTTTCTACAAAATAGTCTTACAGGAGCTCCCTTGCTCTGTTCTTTCTTCCTTCCTCTCTAGTTCGCTTTTCCTTCAGTAGTATGATGCACCTTTTCTTTTCCACATGTGTATGTGTGTGTGTGTGCGCGCGGTTCTGACGATACATGGTGCAGCATACGCTCCCTGATGCTCAAGTGTAGACACTTAGTCTGTGTTCCCATCTGTGGCGGCTGCAGGAGGAGCGAGGGAAGACACGGCAGTGCAGAGGAGCTGGATGACAGGAAAAGAGCCGGTGCGAATGGGGATCTGCCGCGGCTTCTCTTGCGCACGTCAGGGCACAAAATCCTGCCCTGATATGCGCGAGAGAAGCCGCGGCAGATCCTCGTTGGCACCAGCTCTTTTCCTGTCAGCCAGCTCCTCCGCGCTGCCGCGGCTTCCCTCCCGCTGCCACCACAGATGGGAACACATGAGCAGAGTTAGCAAGCACTATCAAGATTCCATCCACCTATGTTAGGAAAATATTCGTGTCTCTACGGAATCTTTTTTTCTCCCATATGCTGACGTCCCCTGCTAAATGATCGATCAGTTCAGGGTCAGAATGGATGCTTCTGCACTAACCAGGTCACAGTGTGGCCCTTAGCACTTGCCTTTCTTCTTCTTCTTCCACCCCACCAGACATTCTATTTTTTTCTCTCTGTTCCCCTTTCCCCACCTACAGTTATCATTAGCTTTCTCTCTCTCCTGTTCCTACTACTGATCTATCTGGCACTACAATGTCCTTTAGTTCTCTAAGGTTGGGGAAGCTGGATCATAGTCTCTGTTCACCTTCCGAAGGCAAATGGAGGGTGAGCAGGTGATGGTGAAATAGTAAATCTAGTCTGCAGTAGACTGGTGACAGCCTCCTGTTAAGATGTAAATACAAAGAATTTGGAGGGATTTCCAAGATGAGGCATGAATAGCAAGGAAGTACTTCTGCTTTAGATCATTTTTTCATCTGTTTTCTATTGCACAGGTGGGGAAACTAATTGAACTCCTGGCTGGGAAGGCTGGCGTCCTAGATGGCAGGTTTCACTATGGAACAGCTTTTGGGGGTAGTAAAGTTAAGGATGTGTGTGAAGATCTCATTCGACATGGCTATAACTACTTGGGGAAGGACTACGTAACATCTGGCATCACTGGGTAAGAGTCTGCTATATAGATTTAGGTATTTGTGGACAGTCAGGAAAGAGGACTCCAATGAGAGACAAATTGAAAAATCTGATCTTTCTTATTAAAGAACTTTTTCTCTGGCATGTGAGGAGGTGAAGAATGGCTAAACAATTGTGTATATTTTAGCTGTTACAAACCTAAAATGTCTACATTACTGTCATATTAGTGGATGAATTGCTGTTGATAAAACATTCCATCTTCAGTTCTGGAAAAAAAACTGAATTAAAAAGTCAAGTTTTCTCTCACTCCGTGGCGTTCTCAATCTGCCAAATTTTGTTGGCAGCCGCTTTAATGTGCTCTTGGACTAAGATTTGCAATGTTCACTTGAATACAAAGTTCTGTAAAATATAGAATTGGAGGCAGGTGTTTGTTCCTTGGGAGAATTTTGTTTGTGCGCTTTTTTGCTGATTATACAGTCTGATTCAGTCTGGCATAGTAGTCTGATCTGTTAACTTCCTGCTGTGTTCATCGGACTGTCTTCAGAGACACTGAGTTCAAAGAATATGAAACAGTTTAGGAACAGGAAAAGGCCATATGGCCCAACACGCCTGCCCTTTTAAAATGCATCTTAATCCTACCTTCCTGCCTTTTACCATTTCTGCCAATCCGTTCTTTCTCCAGAAACCAATGTTGGTGTCCACCTCTACAACCTACTTTAATTGCCTTGCCCACTAATGTTTTCCATATGTTGATTACTTTTTTCATAAACTAAACTTAAGATCCCTACTTATTACTCTTGTACTGTAAATTGTGTATCATCTGTCTTGCTGTTTGAAAACTATTGTTGGTGAGAAATGTTTTTCTGCTGTAACCCTCACTAGTAGATAAATATTTCATTTAATCTTGATTATAATTTTGAAAAACTCTGACTGCCAGTTCCCAACCCCCATCCCTGGGAAAATAATCCAGCTGCCTGTAATCTTTCCTTTTTAATTTAGATTTTGGGGTGATTTGTTAGGTATAGTGAGACAGGCTGTTAAGGCGGAAATTTTTGTGGTGGGAATACTATTTCAGTAACTGATCCAGTTGGCATTATAAAGTGTGTTGATTAGGTGGCAGCATAGCTTCAAGAAGAATTTGCAAGTTTGTATTTCAAACTACTAGCAATGAATTAAGAGGCGTACCTTCTGTAGTTGTTACTTCAGAATACTGGAAATGGATCTTTTGAACAGCAAAAGGAATTCTAGAACTGCCTAACCATTTCCATTTTTTCAGGAGCAAAGTTAAGATGGGGTGGGCTGTGTAAATCAAGTGGAGTTAGGAGGGTGGCAGTGAGAAACTGCCAGAATCCTCTTTAATTGCCGACATGTATTTAGAATTGCAGCCATACTCATGAGTAAGTCCCACTGAATTTGATAACACTTACTCACGGGTAAGTGCTTACAGTTGCTACCATTGTAGTGGTTGGTTTTTTGTAAAAGGCATTTCCTTTTTTAAGTGGGGGTAGCTATTTAAAACTAATTTTCTTTTTTACTGAACTTAGTATTTCTCTTTAGGCAGGGACAGATTGGGCCATCTGGAGACCAGGAAAAATCCCAGTGGGCTGCTGGGTTGGTGGTGCATAGGCAACTCGTAGGGGGTCATGCGGGCACACGTGTGCCCTCCCCCCCCCCCCCCCCTCTGATTTTTAGAAGCCCCATAGAACCCTATGGACTCCCGGCCCAGCCCCCACTCCTGTGCCCCTCCACTGTCGACAATTACCAGTTGCCTATGGGTGGTGGTGGCTTCCTCCGGAGGGGAGCTACAAGTTAACCCTTCCAGTCTTGCTCTCATCCCCACCCAGCAGTGTGCTGCTAGCTGGGGAGAGAACACCAAGGGTTAACAGCTTGCACTGTACATGGATGGGCTGACCTCCCCCTCCCTTCCGTGCAGGCTGCCCCCATGATCCCAGAGGGCTTCCAGGGGGCCCCGCCCAAGTGCAGAAGCAGCAGCATGCAGCCAAGCTTCTCCCAGCAGAAGCACTGCCCGAGCTGCATGTGCGCGGGAGGAAGGCACAAGCAGTGGCGGGAGCAGCAGCAGCATGTGCAACTCATGGGGCAGCTCAGTTTTCAGGCAGCAGCCAGGCTCACCGGCTGCCTCCAATGCCTTGACCTCAGGCTTGCTCAGTGGGGTGTAGCAGTGGCAGCAGCCACCAGCAACTGGAGCAGAGGAGAGGAGTCAGCCAGCCGGGTGGCTGATTGCGGTGCTGAGCGATTCGGCAAGTGAGAGAAAAGGAAGGGTATAGATCATGGACCTGTCCCCTTGCCTTGTGCACATACCTTCATTTCTGCTTCCTTCCCCTGAGCCTGGTCCTTCAGCCCTTGAGGGCAGGAGCTGGGTCCAAGGTCCAAATCCTGGGGCCAAATAAAAGCTCAACACATGCTGCACATTAGTGACAAATACACACCGCTGAGAGCCAAAAGTCCAGACACTGCTTAGCTAAAGACCTGGGATAGAGAGGGAAAGGAAAAGAAAACCACTGTTTTGGGGCTTCCCTCGCTGCTTTCCCACCCCACCCCCTTCACTAGTATCTTGACCTGCTGTCACCTGCAGTGCTGCTTCTGGTCTTAGTTGCTGTGACCTCAACCAACTTCTGCCTGCAGCAGAACACTCCATGCTGATTGCTAGGCAATACCACACGTCCCTGGCTCTAGCCCTTGGATCCAGTTCCTGCCCACTGCCCAGTCTTTCTGCCTCAGGAAGCAAGAACACCAGCAGCACATAAGGAGTAATTGTGCCGGCAGCAATGCGGTGCCACAGTATGGGGACGGTCAAGAACATAAAGAACCATACTGGGTCAGACCAGTGGTCCATTCAGCCCAGCATCCTGTCTCCGACAGTGGCCAATCTTGGTTGCTTGGTAAAAGTACCCAACAGGTTGCAGTGGGACAATCCACTCCTGCTGTTCGCTCCCAGCTTCGGACAGTCCAATATTATGTCACCCCAAACTACTTGGCTAATAGCCCTTAATGGACTTGCCCTCCAAGAACTTATCCAATCCTTTTGTATGAATCATACAAAGTAGTATACATGGGCTCTGCTGTCACAGTCAGCCCTCTTCACATCTTTTTACCATTGGACCTTTAGAAAAGGTGAGAACCTAGAAACTTTACTTTTTAAAATATAAAAAATTGTTATTTGAAAACATCAATGCATGCAACCAGATTGATTAATAATTCTCCTGTAAAGTGTTAATGAAGCTAGTCTTCTCAGAAGGAAGAACATTTACAGGTAGTTTAGTAGTATACGTATCACCCAGGTTTTGTTCATGCTTAACTTAAATAATGCACTATACATGTATATGCACACACACCTTGTGTATGTGTGTGTAAACACACGCACATTTTCAAAAACGAGGTGGTAAGGCTACTATCAGATGGGTGATGTGGACCACTTTCAGAATATTTCCCAGGGTCAGTCTAAGTTCCCTATCCGCTCCTGTCTCTAGGGACCCATGTTCACTGTAGATGAAAACAAACAAGACAGTAGCCCACACTAGCCTAGGAGTTACCTGTTGTTCAGGTGCTGCCAGATGTTAGCCCACGTCCGCCTCTGGGTGGGTGGCTGGCCAACCAGTTACCTGCTACAGTATGTGGGGGCCAGAGGCAGTCAGAGAGACAGCCTGGGCAACGGTCCAGCCACTCAGGCTAAACCAGGCTAACGGTGACCCTCGCATCTGTTAGGCCCAGCCCCACCATGAGGCAAGGTCTGAGGATAGGGCCTCGAGAAGGGTGCTCACCCCAGCCACCAAACAGCTGATGGGAGGGGGGGAGGCTTGTGGAGCACCCCATATCAGCTGTTTGGTGGGCACACCCAGGCCAGGTGAGGATGTGCCTCCAGCCCACCCCTGTTTGGCAGCAGATCTTCCTGGGGGCCCAATCCTGCTGAACAGCAGGGGTCCAGGCATCCTGTCCCATATGGACAGCTCCTTGGCTGACCCGGGGCATGGAGGGAATTGTGATGGCAGCCTCCTTGCCCGGGTTACTGGAGGGGGGCACTGCTTATGTCAACTGCCCTCCCCGCCAACCCAAGGAGTGGCAACTGCAGTGGCCCTCCCTGTGGCAGCCTGTGTGACCGGCTTGCTCTCATCTTGTTGGATTTCACCAATCAATGATTTCCCCACTCCGCCAATGGGGAAAACACCGTGAACTCGGGTTTCTGTTTATATTAGTCCAATCTATGTAATGGAGTAGCAGATACATCTTTCCTGCACTGCAGCTGTTTAAATGCTTATCTGCGTTTCAACCCTGGCTGGATTTGGCCCATTTGTAACGTGCTTCTCTGACAGCCTACACACATCTCTGCCACATTCACCAACCACTTAACTATGGGGAAGTGGTTGGTGGATCATGGCCCAAGGGCAGAGATTCCATCTGCAACCCAAGGGCATATCCCTCACTCTCTCAGCCTGAGTCTGTGCAGTGCTGAAATTGTACAGATACACTTGTCAGTCCTCCGCAATGAGCTAGCTGCTTCTCACCCAGTTTGTGTAGGAGCGGTCTGTTTTTAAGTTGGGTTAGATTTTTAAGATGTGGGAGTTGGAAATTTGGAATATCTTGCGCGTCCTGTGTGTTGATATTTGTAATTTAATTTGCATGACTGCTATCATGCAATACTTGTCTAATTTATCTTGACAAGTTTGAAAATTCAGTGTGACTTCATTATTACAAAATAAAACGTAGCACATTCTGCCTCGCGAAGAAGCATTAACACTATTCAGCTACGCTTTTAGCCTTGACCCCTGTTTTAAAGTGGGACTTTTGCCATTCACGTCAGAAAAAACAGGATTTCACTAGTCGTTCTTGGTTTCCCATCTTCTCTTCTCAAAGCGGAAGAGTCTTATCTCGTTCATGTCATGATTTCCTGAGTTACTACATATTGTTCCCGTCATGCTGTCTAGATTCTGTACATACAAGGAATATGATCTAACCAAGGATATTGTGATTGTTTTTATTATTTGTTTAGGGAACCTTTGGAAGCCTATATCTATTTTGGACCGGTGTATTATCAGAAACTAAAGCACATGGTATTGGACAAGATGCATGCCAGAGCTCGAGGACCTAGAGCTGTCCTTACCAGGTATTGTAGAACATTTAATCCATTATCACAGTAGAGGCTTGACAATTCCTGGTTCGTAACAAAAAATTACATTTAAAGAGAAGAACAGGTGTGACAGATGTAAACTGTCTCGGACCATGTTACAATGAACAAAGCTAAACTGAAATAACTACTTTTGATTTAATTAAAACAAAGCAACTACTCCACTTCAGTCACTTTCAGACAAACCATAAACTGCATCAGTGTACTGCATCAGTTTCATTACATCTCCGGGAAATCGATGAACAGAATCCATAGACAGTTACTTAAAAATACAAATGAAGGAAGATTATGTACTACTGATTTTCTAGGAGTACGTTCTTCTCTTCCTACTCCTGAATAGCTTTCATTTAGTGTTCTGTTTGTGTGAGAGATTCAGGAGTAAAGCAGAAATAATCAAATTAACTACATCAAATTAACTGTTTATCGGGACATACCCAGAAATACTTCATAAAATTAGAATTGAGGCTGCTACTCTGCTGCTAACTAGGATAGAGACTTCTTTAATTGGTGCAACAGCTTTTTAATACACCAAAACATGCTGCAATCGCTAGTCCAACTCCTTTGTTGTTATTTCATTCACTTACCTTTTGGAACTTCTAAGATTGCAGTCTTAATGTTGCTCAGGTGTTTTTACTTTATTGACTCTCAGCTTGTTCAAATGTTTTTAGGTTAGCTGCCCAAGATGAGTTCTTACTTTCTTTTTTCAACATGCAGAACAAAAATTGTGGATTGGAGAAAAAACTTCCTTTTGATATTCCAGCAGGTGTTAATCCATGGCAGGATTAATATAATACAACACCAACATTTGTCCTTTAAAATGACATGAATGGATTGACTACAGTATAATTCATCCCTTACTGAAATTAATTTGGGGAATGCACACAAGATCCTGTAAACTAACTTCCCCTTCCTGCAAAGCTACTTTCTCTGGGCTAAACTAAAAGGGATTCTTACTCGGCACAATACTTGTTTGTTAGGTCAATGCATGCTACTATTGCTGTCAAAAGTAATAAAGAAGCTGAAAGTAAGAATACAGTTTTGGCTTCCACGCTCAGGATACAATGTGAAAGTCCTTCAAGTCTCTTGGTGCAGCTACCACAGTTTCATGATCTAAATTTTCTGTCTGCGGAACTAAAGATCAATATCCCCTGATCTGAGCCATACATTTTCAGATTTAGAAAAAAATTTGTTAAACAAGTGTCTAGTGCAGCAGCCTCTAGTTGTGTTCCCCTTATCACAAGAAATTCAGGAAGCCATGATATCTCAAGATTTGAAGCCATCCAATTTCTACGCTGGAAACCAAACATAGAAGCAGCTTCTTTGACTACTTCTTTCAAGATGACTGTCATCCTGGTTAAGCCGAGCCTTGTACATCATCATGTTTTTTGGGGTTGGAAATGACCCTGTGGGTAATGGGTACATCCTATCCTGATTTTGGTTGGCTTATTTCTAGATCCTGTTAGGATACTAACACAGTATTTCACAATCTACATTGTAATTTTTTTTTTCTTGACTAAGAATATACTTAAATTTCCTCCTACTGCTTCTCAGTGCCTTTTGATCTGTACTTATTAATTGAGAGCGATTTGGTCCTTGACCTGTATAACCTATTACACACTGGTATAGTCTTACTTTTCATGTTACTTTATTTTAGATTAAGCATACTTCCCCCTACTCTTAACTTTCTCGTGTCTAAATTTCTAACTCTTTTGGTGTAGTGTACAACTGCTCTAGATGGTTATGTGGTTTGTCCTGACACGTTTAGACATCCTTGAGGATCTTAGGAACTCCCAACTTTCAGAAGTTCCTTGTTATAATTCTGTGAATGGAGAAGGATCAGGTCTCCAATTTATCTGCTGCAGGAGCTCTGCTCTCTACATATATTTTCTAATTCCAGTTTTATTCCTCTTGGATGAGGCATGCAGGTTGTTAAGCAGGAAGAGAAGGGGACCAGTGTTTAATTTGGAGAAGATGCTGAAATGCATCTTCAAACTTCTCTCAAATTTTTCATTATATCCAACCAGTAGCTGAGAGTAGGGAGATGAGTATGGAGCAACCAGCACTCCCTCTCAATTGGAACAAAGGGCAGCGCTGTCAAGCAGCAGTTTGCCTACTCCACTCTGTCTGGTGTACAGGCACATGCATTGTGCCAGGCCTCATTAAGAAAGGAAGTTTGTAGATAATCAGCTAGAAAAACCTAGCTCTGTAAATGTAGTCATTTGCTAGGCCTGTTTACTCACAGAAGAACTGATATGAAGGGTTCCGCGCTTACGATTTGCCTAGGAGCAATTCCATAGTCTAGGGTGGTGGTATCATGGTGCAAGCCAAACCAACCCCCCTCTGAATTCTTTGGAAAACCGCTCTGTCTGTACCAGTTAGTACCATTTAACTTTGCATCTTGACTTCTCTTAAATTCATTTAGTGTTTAAGCAATGTATTTATTTATTTATTTATTTTATTGCACTTATATGCCACCCCCTCATGCCTACGGCATCTTGGGGCAGCTTCCAACATAAAATGAAACAATTTAAAACAATATAAAAACCACATTACAAATCTACAAAATTCCAATATTATTATTAAAACAAATTTTAAACACCCCCACACACAAAAATATAACCCACCCTCCCCTCCCCACCTCCGGAGGCCTGGGAGAACAGCCATGTCTTACAGGCCCGACGGAAGGCCAACAGACTCGGGGCCAGCCGTGCTTCCTCTGGGAGGGAGCTCCACAACTGTGGCCCAGCCACCAAGAATGCCCTCTCCATTGTAGCCCCCCGCTTTACGCGGGGGACCTCCAAGAAGGCGCCCCCGATAGACCAGAGGGGCCATCCTGAGTCACGGAGGTCAAGGCAGTCCTTGAGGTATCCAGGTCCAAGACCGTACAGGGCCTTATAGATCAAAGTCAATACCTTGAAGACCGACGTAGAGCACGTTACAGTAGTCCAGCCTCGAGGTGATGAAGGCATGGATCAGAGTGTCCAGGCTGGTTCTGGAGATGTACAGATGCAGCTGGCGGAAAGCCGCCTTCACCACTGCATCCACCTGCCGATCTAGATGGAGGCCTGCATCCAATAACACCCCCAGACTCTGAACCTGCTGGGCCATGGAGGGGCGCACCCCCTCCACAAGAGGGGGCAACACATCCCCCGCTCGGACTACCACCATCACCTCCGTCCTATCAGGATTGAGCTTCAGTCTGGTCTGCCATAACCAACTCGCCATGGCCTCCAAACGCTGAGATAGCACAGAGACGACAGGGCCTGGGTCAGCTGAAAAAGAGAGGTAAATCTGGGTAGTATCAGCATATTGGTGGCAACACACTCCAAACCCTCTCACGATCTCCCCCAAGGGCTGCATATATAATTAAACAATAAAGGAGACAGGATTGAACCTTGCAGAATGCCATCGTCCAGAGCCCGGTGGCTAGATGTTTCTGCTCCCAGGACAACCCGCTGGGTCCTCCCCAAGAGGAATGACTGGAACCAACCAAAGGTGGTCCCATCCAAACCCCCCAGGTCACGCAGCCGTCTCAACAGCAGCCCATGGTCCACTGTATCAAACGCGGCCAAGAGATCTAGCAGGACCAGTAGTGTTGAACGTCCTGCATCCATCTCCCGGCGGAGATCATCCACCAAGGCCACCAACGCCATCTCCGTACCATAGCCGGGCCGAAACCCTGATTGAAACGGGTCGAGAAAACCGATGCTGTCTAGGTGAACCTGGAGCTGCAAGGCCACTGCCCATTCAATAACCTTCTCTAAAAAGGGAAGGTTAGAGACGGGTCGGTAACTGGCGAGTGCATCCACATCCAAGGATGGCTTTTTCAACAAGGGACGCACCACGGCCTCCTTGAGACCGGATGGCAGACTCCCCTGCTGAAGGGACGCGTTAATTACACCCGCCAGCACCGGCCCCTATATCTCCCTGGAGGCTTTCACCAACCAGGACGGGCAAGGATCTAATTCACAACTAGTGGCCCTAACCAACCTCAGGATCTCCACAGCATCGGCTGGCGTCCCTTCCTGAAACTCATCCTAGAAAGATGGACTAGACGGCGCATTGTGTTATCCTTACTGAGTACTTTTCCTCCACAACGCTTTTCTCTCCTGGCCTAGGAAATAAGAACAAGGCAAAACCCAGTCTCTCTCCCGATAGTGCAGAGTTTGTGTGTTTTGAAAATTTATACCTGACCCTTCCCGGACGACTTCCAAAAATAAAAACATTAAAAAAAAAAAAAGATAAAAATACAATACAGGACAATACAATAAACGCACCCTGAAAATCCTGCCCCGCCCCCCCAGCAGCTCTTATCCCCACCTGCCAAATGCCCTGCCAAAAAGAAATGTTGTTCACCACTTCCACGATATGTTCAGGCTCTGGTGGACCTCCGGGGGAAGGAAGTTCCATAATACTGGGGCAGCAACTGAGAGAACCTCTCTGCAGGTTCTCTCTACAGGCCCTTGTCCTACAGACACGATTGGCAGATGGTACTGACAAGAGGGTGCTCCCGGCTGACCGCAGGAGTTGAAGTGAAGCATGGAAGGAGAGGTGGTCTTTCAGATATGTGGGGCCCAAGCCACTCAGGACTTTAAAAGTCAAAAACAGAACCTTGACTTGTGCCCAGAAAGCAATAGGAAGCCAGTGCAGACTATAGAGCCCAAGTGTAATGTGCTCACAGCGATCCACCCTCAAAAGAAGCTGAACCACCATGTTCTGCAGCTTCCGAACAGTCACCAAGCGCAACCGCACATAGAGCACATTTCAGTAGTCTAGCCTTGAGGTAATGAAAGCATTGATGATAGTGGTGAGATCTAAATCAAAAAGAAAGGGCCACAACCTTCCCACCAGCTGGAGTTGGTGAAAAGTGCTCTCGGCCATCGCCGCAACCTCACAATCCAGGCGCAGCAGGGGATCTAGAAGCACTCAAAGACTGCCAACCTGAGTAACTAGACTCCTCCATGACAGGGGTCCCAATACCCTCCAAGTCACAAGATCGACCAGCCATCATCACTTCAGTCTTGTCTAGATTCAGCTTCAGTCTACTCACCCTCATCAAGTCTCCAATAGCAAGCTAGGCACTGGGAAAGCACCGGGACTGCAGGACCTGGGTCAGATGAAATAGAGAGGTAGAGCTGAGTTTCATCAGCATACTGATGACACCTCACCCCAAACCTCTGGATGATGCTCCACTGTTAGATAGTGGAACAAATTACCTAGGGAGGTGGTGGGCCCTCCTTTGTTGGAGGTTTTCAAAAAGAGGCTGGACGGCCATCTGTCGGAGATGCTGTAGCTGTGGATTTCCTGCATTGAGCACGGGGTTGGACTAGATGATCTCTGAGGTACCTTACAACTCTGATTCTATGATCTTGTCCAATGGCTTCAGATGCACATCGAACAAGAGGGGGGCAGAATGGAATCCTTCAGAACACCACAAGGGAGGTCCTGAGGGGATGGTAAGCAAATTCCCATCACCATCCACTGGCACCTCCCCAACAGGAGTGAACAGAACCACTCAAGTAGTCCCATGCACCACTGCCAGGTCCTGCAGTCATGTCAACACCTCATGATCAACCATATCCAAAGCCATTGAAAGATCTAACAGGCTCAACAGGGCACAATTCACTCTGTCACTCTCCAGGCGTAGATCATCGACCAAGGCCACAAGCGAAGTCTCTGTGCCATTAAATTTTATTTATTTATTTTGTTAAGTGTATTTGATGTAAATAGTGAATTTATTTTTGACTTGATTATTCATGCTCTAACTGTAATAGCTTTCAAACTGACTGTCCGTCCCCCTTCCCCCGATTTCTTTTATTTTAAAGAAGTGTTTCTGTTGCCCTTTCTATTCCTGATGCTTTCCTTTTAGTTTAAAAAATAAATATAAAAATGAAGCTGCTTATTTTTTCAAAAATTTCAAATTTGGGTCCTTAGCCTTTTGTATTTAGCAACCAGGAGGGTAAGGTGCAGCAGCTACAGTGTTTGTGTGCACTGCATGTTTATTCACATATGAGAGAGAACTTAAAACATGAAACATTTAAAACACGTAGGACCCAATCCAAGCTGCATGCACAGACCAAACACAAGTTGTGCGTGCAGCATGTGCACACCACGTGTGCACATACCATGCATTGCACATGCGGTGCATGCACACGTGCACTTATTTTGGATTGGCCCCTTACTTAGGGTTATGAAAATCCCATCCCAAAATATTTTAAAGTTCCATAGAAAGCCAATGGTATTTATGGTCAGGTGCTTTGATTCCACACTTTCAGAACACTGGCATTTCAGCTGACATTAAGAATGGAAAAAGTAGGGTACAGAACAACATTTTCCAAGGGTTGGATCCTTCTATTAATTGACATGGGAGTTAGGAGCACTTGGGGTCATGATGCATGAGCTTCATACCCCCATTAGATTGGTCTTTTAAGTGCTATGTGAGCATGATGAGGCTATCATCCGTGTATGAGAACCAGGAAGTCAGACCATGATGTAAACAAATTCTATTCCTGGTCGCAGCAAGGAAAAAATAAAGTTCTATGAATGGAAGGTCAAATTTGAATTGCAAACAGTTTAGCTTTAAGCACCTAAAGTGGTGAGAGTAAAAGAAAAGACTTTCCTCTTAAAGGTAAATAAAATGTTCACCATAATGTTATAGCAAAGAATTTCTTCCTTGTTATCCTCTCACCCAGTTCCACTAGACGTATCTGGCACCATCTAGCACCCAACTCGGACCACAGCAAGCCTTTTCCTATGCCCTGACATCACTCCCTTGGGTGTGTGTATATATAGCTGTGCCTCAGCACTCCGCTTCAGTTCATTTCTTTTCTGCTATTGCGAGGCTCGGTAGCAACACACAACCGTGAAGAAAAGAGTGAGTGGTTGGCCTTTGTAAGAGGCTTTCAACACTGCACCATCTGTGCAGCGAAGATTCTCAACACCCACAACAGGTGCCTATTCTGCCTAGGTACCAAGCATAACACCATGCTCCATCTGTCAGGAGTTCAGACTCCACACCATTAAGGACAGAGCCCACCAGCTGGTGGAGCACCTTACAGCCCAGGCCATGTCCACTCAGGAGCTGGTCCAGAAACCACTGAACTGGAGACTTGCCGAGAACAACCCTGACATTCTCTTGACAGGGGAGGCACCATCAGGGACAAGGCAGCAAGGTACCGAGGGGTCAAGGCCAGTGCGCACTCCGCAGGGCCTGAGTACACCCCAGACCTTGCCAGGCCAGAACCATCCCTCTCTGTACCGAGGCAGGTCACCATTGTGCACCCTTCACACAGACCACTCTCCAAATCTGGATGAGCATGGGAAGAAGAGGCAGCACAAGTGAACTCAGACTCCAGAGTTTTCTCCTGAGGAGTCATTAGTCCTCGATGACATCATTGGGGCCGAGATGCCCAACAATGCAGAGGAATATGCTGACTCAAAGCAACCACTCCTTGACCGCAACACTCAGGAGGAGTTCATTCCACTGGAGTACCTTCTCACCCTGCTCATAGAGTGCTCAGCAGCCCAGGTGCTCGGCATACACCTGCTGGTATGGACTCCATCGGCACCGAGGCAGCATCTACTTCTGGTCTGCCCATTGGCACCATCTTCCATGCCGATGAGACTTGTTCCCTAGGACATCTGTGCAGAGCCTCCCTCGGGGAACGGCACTGGTACCTGTAGCACCATGGATGCCGGCATTCTGGAAATCCACCCAGCAATATGCAGCACTACATCTGGGCTACTGACTTCAGGATCCAGAACAAGATGCCAGGAGAGTCAGTGATTTGCAGGCTTTGTCCTGCAGACCACCATATCATATATCTAACAGGTGGTCCTGAGGCTGAATGCAGCCTTTCTCCCCAAGGTCATCTCAAAATTTCCCCTGGGACAGGTAATTTCCCCACCAGCTCGGTTTCCTTCACAGACCTTCTCAAGGGTATAGGAGGTACTCCACAAGTTGGATGTCCAAAAGTTCTCTGCTATGCTACTTACATAGGGCAAAGCCATTCCGGACGGTGGAAACTTTGTCTGTCTCATGTGGACCAAGGCACAGGGGGACCATCCAAACAGTTCAGCTCCTGGCAGATCAGCACATGTATATTGAAGAGTTCTGAGGTGGCTGGGCTCCAGGCACCCAAAGGCGTCAGGGATCACTCCACCTAGGCTATGGCCACATCTGTTGTGGCCTTGGGACAGGTCCCAGTGGAGGACACCTGTAGAGCAGCTGCACGGAGTTCTCCATGAACTTTGGTTTAGAATTATGCTACTGATCTGGCTGCTCTCTGAAAGAAGCCAGGTTTGGCCAATGGGTATTATTTTCCTTGTTTGCCAGATAAATGGGCCTGTTGGGCTACAAATTGCAACGCACCTCTAGGGTCTTGCTTTCTAGTCTACCTATAGTTGGACTGGGTGAGAGGGTAATGAAGAAAAACAGAAAGTTTCTTACCTATAACAAGTCTTCGAGTTGTATCCGCTTACCATGTCCAAATTCACTCACTCCTCCCTGCTTGCGGTGGCTATATCATGAACTGAAGGGGAGTTCCAAGGCAGGGTTACGTATACTCACCCAAAGGAGTCACGTTGGAGCATGGGGAAATCTTATCTATTTATTTAATAACTTGCATCCCGCTCCCTCTAACCCTACGGGAGCTCGGGGCAGCTTACAAAACATTTAAAACAGTACATAGAAGGGTTACTAAAACAATAAAAACAACAAAGAGGTAAAACCACTGGTAAAAACTCCACACTTATTCCTCCCCTCCCCCAAAGGCCTGAACGAACAGCCAGGTCTTACAGGCAAAAAGGCTGAGAGCCAGACGAGCTTCCTCTGGGAGGGAGTTCTACAGCCGTGGTGCAGCCACCAAGAATGCCCTCTCCACCGTGCCCCCCCCCCCCCCGGTTCACCTGGGGAACCTCCAAGAAGGCACCCCCGGTAGACCGCAGAGGTCGCTTCACGACCTGGGAAGTGAGCCGGTCTCTCAGATAGGAGGGGCCCAGACCATGTAGGGCTTTAAAGGTCAAACCCAGCACCTTGAAGCAGGCCTGGAATGCTATAGGCAGCCAGTGCAGAGCCCGGAGCACTGGTGTAATGTGCTCCCTATGGCCTGTCCCCGTCAGACGGGCCACCGCATTCTGCACCAGCTGCAGCTTCCAAGTCATTGCCAAGGGCAGCCCCATGTAGAGTGTGTTGCAGTAATCCAGCCTTGAGATGATGAATGCATGGATGAGGGTGGCCAGGTCAGAACTTGAAACATATGGCTGGATCCTCCGCACAAGATGTAATTGGCAAAAGGCTCCCTTTGCCGCCACCACCACTTGACAATCCAGGCAGAGGCCAGGGTCCAACAGAACCCCCAAGGCCACCAATGCAGTCTCGGTGCCATATCCTGGACGAAAACCTGATTGAAATGGATCCAAAAAACTGATGTTATCCAGATGGCCCTGGAGCTGCTGGATCACCACACATTCAATAACCTTCCCTTAAAAGGGAAGGTTGGAGACAGGTTGGTAGCTGGCAAGGGAATCAATGTCCAATGATGTTTTTTTGAGCAGGGGCTGCACCACCACTTCTTTGAGGCAGTCCGGCACCCCGCCCTCCCGAAGGAAGGCACTAATCATTCCCACCAGTCCCAAAGTCTCCCTGGAGGCTTTCACCAACCAGGACGGGCATGGATCTAGTCCACAAAAAGTAGTCCTAACAGACCCCAGAATCCCCCTCAGTATCAGCCGGCATCACTTCCTGAAACTGATCCCACAAAAATGGACCAGACAGGGCATCCATAAACCTCGGCTCTCCTTCTGCATCAATCCCGCCCCTGAAATCATGCTGGATTCTAGCCATCTTATCTGCAAAGTAGTTTACAAATTCCTCACGGCGGGCTTGGGAAACCTCCCCATCCAGGCAGAGGGAGGCCGGACTGACCAGCCCCCTCACCACCTAGAAAAGCTCAGCTGGACGCAACTTCGCAGTGGCTATGAGGGTGACAAAGAATTCCTTCTTTGCCATCCTCGTGGCCACAGCATAGGGCCACAAATGGGCCCGATGCTGCAGCCGATCAAATTCAGCACGAGAGCGGTGCCAGTGGCACTCTAACCGCCGTCCTTCCCGCTTCAAACACCGCAGCTCCTCAGTAAACCGAGGAGCTCTACGGTGACAAAGCGGCGGGAGCAGACGCCTGGGAGCCACCCAATCAATGACCCCACCCAGCAAGATGTTCCAAGCTTGAACAAGTTCATCAACCGAGGGGCCTTCAAGGTCTAAGGACACCTCCCCCAGGGCTTCCTGGAACTGCTGTGGTTCCATCTGCCTTCAGGGGCGAACCAACCTAATAGGTCCCACTTCTTTCCGGGGGGTGCCATGCGCTAGGAAGCTGGTCTGCGGGAGGTAATGATCCGTCCATGACTAGGACATAGAACGTACTTCCACCACTACTGGATCACCCACCTCAAGGCCGAAGCAGAACACCAGGTTGAGCATATGCCTCCCCTCATGCTTGGGGCTGCTAACCATCTGGCATAGGCCCATGGCGCCCATGAACTCACGCTCCGCCCCAACAAGGCCAGTGCCGGCGTGAATGTTGGGATCCCCTAGGACCACAGTCCTCAGGAAGCGCAACACCACCCCCGGCACCAGCTCTGCTGGAGTGGAGAGGGATGCTGCTGGGCAGGAAAGTTAAAGGGAAAGTGCTTGCTAGGATACAAATTGGGCACTGGATGGTGCCAAATACCTATAGTGGGACTTCGTGACAGGATACAACTTGAAGAAGACTCATTACAGGTAAGAAACTTGCCAGTTTTTTATAGATACAAAGTAGGATAATTTATGTTGAGGCAATATTAGAAGAATTTTCATTTCCCATTTACTACAACTTTGTGCATATTAAAAAGTCCAAATACATGAAATTTGTGTTACAAAGCTGTGGACCGAGCTGACCAGAATCCACTTTTTGCTTAATCACTAAATTTGATAGAAAAAAAGAGTAATAAATTTCACTGGAGGAAATCCTTGTTTTTCATTGTGTGGACATCAGAAGACTATATCTACCTGGTAGTCAAGATTGGAGACATAGCAAAGAATACATTTAAGTCCAGTATCGCAAACTAAAACAGTATTAATTTTTAACTACTTCAAAGAATAGCATTGTAATTTAGGCTCTGCTTTGTCTACATTTCTAAGTAGAAAATGCACTCTCAATTTTTTTCCTGAAATATTGGGGAAGATAAATTGCATGTAGAGTGTATTTTAAAACATTTGGAGGAAATATTGCTGCAGAATACATGAGAAGCAAAAATAGTAGTGTTTATACAACAAAGTGAAACTGACTAACTTATTTTAATTTAAGATGAAACCAAAAAGTAAACAGACTGCATCCATTTAATTAAATGGCCTAAATTATTTCATATTGAACATTTAATCAATAACAGACGAGAGAGGGTGGAGCTGGCTGAGCGTTCTCCATTAGGGCTCAGTAGATGATGTTGTTAGCCCGGGCAGAGGGCATAGCTAAGTGGGAATGGGCCCTGGTGCAGAAGATGGAATGGACCCCTTTCTGGGGCACTTCACTTCAGTTTCCACATGTGTTCTACATGTATTGTATGTGGCCCCCTCAGGCTTGTGGGACCCAGTGCCGCTGCACGCATACGTGACTCCACTGTTGATAGTGGGAGGGGGACATAATTTAAAGGTGGTTGTTTGTTAACTACATCACAAACTTTTTTTAAAAAAACAAACAAACCACACACACCATGACAGCTGCACCACAGTATTCTTGAAACAAATTGCTAGTGTTCTTAATCAGTTAGTAACCGAGCACTGAGTTATCCCCAAGCACAGAGAGACTGAGCTCTCGGAGTAAGGGATCCGAGAGGAGGGCATGCACAAGAGGACTGAAGGGAGATCGTGTTCTGGACCCTCCTCTTCCTGTGCATATCCAGCCCCCCCATCCCAACCTGCCTGTTGCATTGCCCAAGGGCATAGCTTGGCTGTGAGGAGCCCAGGTGCAGAAGATGGAATAGGCCTCCCACACACCTTGTTGGTGTAGCGGGGTGGGGAGGTTAGGGAATGGAAGTTTGTGGGAAGTGCAGGAAAGTACAGCAGGCAGGGATCAGGAAGCGACAGGAATTGGTGGTATGGTGGGGAGGGGTTAGAGAAGATTGCTGGCGGGGCAGCAGTGGATGCAGGGGAACTGGAGCGGACCCACCCACACATGCCTTTAGGTTCTGTCTCTCCTCCTCACTCAGCTGCTGGGTGACAGTCTGCGCCACCACCTCCTTATGGCTGGCAAAGTTAGCTTGCCTGCTGCTGCTCCAAGCTCCGCTGTCATCGTCTTCACCTCCCCTCTTCCTTTAGGTCCCGCTGATGCTGTGCGAAGTCCGCCTTCTTGTGTGCAAAGTCCACCTGGTTGCATGCCTTTCCCTTGACCACCAAGGAAAATTACTCTCTTTTTTTCTATCAAATTTAGTTATTAAGCAAAAAGTGGATTCTGGTCAGTTTAGTCCACAGCTTTCGTAACACAAACCTCATTTATTTGGACTTTTTAATATGCAAGAAGTTTTAGTTAATGAGAAATAGAAATTCTTCTAATATTGCCTCAACATGAATTATCCTACTTCATATCTATAAATAACTGGCAAATGTTTCTTACCTGTAACGAGTCTTCTTCAAGTTCTATCCTCTCACCAAGTCCCACTATCGGTATTTGACGCCATCTAACACCCAATTTGTATCCTAGCAAGCACTTCCCCATGCCCTGGCATCACTCCTCTGGGCATGTGTATATATAGCCCTGCCTTGGAACTCCCTTTCACTTCATGATATAGCCATTGTAAGTGGGAAGGAAGGAGTGAATTGGGACATGTTACAGGTAAGAAACTTACCGTTTTTCTTCATTATCATGTGTGTGCCACTGCAGCCTGCCTGCCACAGTCATCCTCCCTTGTGTTTCTGCTGCTTCCCGTGCAGAAGTTGCCCCTTCGACTTCCTGCTCATCTGGGAGTTGGGACCATGACAGGCTTGCCCCCCTACCTCCCAATATCTCCCCAAGCGATGCCTATGGCTACACCTGCTGCACCTATTACAGTTATACCAACGACCACGGGCCCGTAACAATCCTAGTTTGTCCATTTTAGGGGTATGCTGTAAGATACGTGTATCCTTTCTAGCTAAAAGACTAGGGAGACTTGTGAGAGGTTATAATACACTTTTTGCCCAATATCCATCTAGCAGCAGAGTTTTGGGGAACGGTCTGTTCTTATAATTGCACACTTAAATGTGTAAGCATTGTCTAAAGAACAAGCACTTTTTGGAACGTGTGTGTGTGTGTAAACAAAGTAAATTTAAAATGACTTTTATAAAGTATGAATATCTTAAAGGGATTATAAAAATGCATTTTTTAAATATCCCTTTAAGATACTCATACAAGTTGAAAATTAAACCCACTAAAATATCAGATGTGTCAGTGGTGTAGAATATTCAACATTATAAGCAGGATCTTGTTGCGGAGGGTGGGACTTAACTAGAAAGGAATTTCAATTGAGGAAGAACGTTTTTCCCAATACAGTAATTTCAGCTCCTATTATATTTAGCTGCACAATGAGATGCCAATACTCTCAAAAGCCTTATTAATAGGATGCTAATTATTGCATCGCTCTCTGCTCCTGGTTATGGTTATATTCTTGGCTAGCAACCATTCAACGTTTGCACTTATTCAGCTGCTGTAAATTCTGTGCAATAAATGTTGGCCTGATTTTGCAGACTATTCATGTTGCTATTTCATATTCTGCTTCCATGAATAAAGACCTACAGGGTATTGTGGATGTAATTCTATTAGTGTTGACCTTTTAGAAAAAATATGTTACCAAATTTTAGGAAACAACCTTTCAAAAATATTTACACTTGGACTTGTTTATTCCAAAGGCAACCCACTGAAGGTCGATCCCGTGATGGTGGTTTGCGTCTTGGAGAGATGGAGCGAGATTGTTTGATAGGTTATGGAGCCAGTATGCTTCTGCTGGAGAGATTGATGATTTCAAGTGATGCTTTTGAAGTGGATGTGTGTGGTCAATGTGGATTGCTGGGATATTCTGGCTGGTAAGTAAACTATTTTTAATGTTTTCTTAGTAGGTTTGTATCCTATTTTCACCCTCCTTATTTTGCACTATGTTACCTCTATCCATTTTACGGGAAGTCATAGTGCCTTCAAATCACATGAAGTACGCTCAGGTTAACACATAGCAAATTTGCTTATAGTATTGCTTGTGTAGAGCTTTGCAATCTTAACCTTTAATCAGGACATGGTTCTAGTGCTAGAGAGAGAAAAATGTCACTGTGATAGATCTATGCTTGGGAGGGGGGTGATGTTTTTATTATTTAAAAGCAAATGCTCCCAGATTATATCAGTCCTGCCAGTCAGGTTTTTATTTGGGTGTTTGTGGTGCCTGTAGAGCTGTGGAATTATGTCTTTTCAGGATAGAAATCCTTTCGAGGCAAACTGGACTCTCCCATGTGTATGGTAAAGGAAGATTACCTATTTCTCTGGAGATCTTCCAGCTACTACTGGAAAATCCTTCAAGTCTAAACATTAAACAAACAAAAAAGGGGCTCATCAGCTGAATACAGGAATAGACCAAGACCTGATTTGAGGATATGATGTGTGTTACAAATGATTTATCACATCTATTTCAGAAAAGGGAGACCAGTTGTGTCCTTGACTCTTCTGATACCCAGAATAGATTATACTGTACGGTGTAGCCGGCAAAAGGTCTTCATGAAGACTCAAGTGTCCTAACTTCATCTGCCAAATGGAAGTGAGAGAGGTGTTGTTTTCTGTATGATGATGCAGACAACATAGGAGCAAAGGCTTTACCAGGATATACTGAATTAACAGGGAAAGGCCAAGCATGTCTAGGCCTGCAGAGAGAGCCCTTCTTTGCTTTCAGCAACTTCTTTCAAGCTACACTTTAGTGTCCATTTTTTCTTAGATCCCAGCCTGATACAAGGCTTGTCTTCTACAAACAGCCTTGATCCCCATTCCTCATGTAGGGCATGCCTGTAATTAGATACCAACACAGCACCTCTTATCCTGGTAACCTTAGCTTGATGATCTTGGCATAATGTTTGGATGGCTGGAACACAGGCTGTAAAATAAATTTGGGGTTGCCCTTTCTGTTAATGTTAGGATGTCTCAAGCTTTTGATGCCTAAAACTACAAGTAAGCACCTTCATTTGCCTTCTGCCATCATCTTTACCTAGCAGAGGTGGTTGCCTATGCTCCATAGAAACAGTGTATGCACAGGGGTTACAGCCTGGCTGGGGGGACACTTGGAGACTGCCTAGTGCCTCACAACTGCCCTTCCCTTAGGAGAGACTTGTCATAGGGGCTTTCAGTGGTGATGGTTTGGGACTTATAACACCGGTGCACAGATAGACATTGGAGTAAACAAATAAAATTTATTGTCGCTTTCCCAAGCAGGGCAGTTGCCTCAAGTCCACAAACAGTAGTCGCAAAGGAAAACCTCCAGCAAACTCAGCCAGGCCTTCCTCAGCATGTGCTCTGCCCTACCCCAAGCCCCCATTTTATCCTAGCAGCTCTGTTCTCCTCGGTTCCTAAGAGCATAGGTAGTGCCATACCAGGTCCGATCAATGGTCCATTGAGCCCAGCATTCTGTCTCTTCAGCAAAGCACCTGAGCCTCAGCCATTTTGCTACCAGGTGTCTGCAGCCTCAATTGGGAGAGGAAAGAAGAGGAGTGTAGGTGTTGGTTGCTTTTGCTTTTCACATGAAATAAACAGTGCTACAGCGCACACAACCGGAGCCAACTTCCACTCACCATTTGTATCCCATTCATACTCACGCTCTCTCTATGCACAAGACTTGGGTAGAGTATATGCTAGGGTGGGGGTCGGGAAGGAGAAAGAGAAAATAAAGCAGGGAAAAGGGATGCCACATCCTGTCACCAAAGACCCATTGTTCCCTAGCTACGACCCTGGTCCCTTTTCGGCAGTGATTCCTCCAGCTGTATAACAGGCAGGACTAAAAAACTTCAGACACAGGCACATTCAGTCCCACCAAGTTCACCCCAGTAAATGATGGATGGTGAAGTAGGTCTTAAAATATATTTGGCTTTTCACATATTTTGAAATACTAAAAGAAATCTCCAGGACTTGCTAAAAAATTCCAAGGATCTTTTTCCTCCTGGGGCCAAAAAATAAATAAATTTGAATCCTTAAATTGTGTCCTTTTTAGCTCACCCCTTGTCCTAACTTTGTTGCAAAGTGTAATTGTGTTTGCTTTAAGAAAGGATGCAGTGTATTAGTAGAGGAGACCAGGCACCCTGATCTTGTACAAAGCTGTGCAATGAGGAACATCCTCCATAATTGGGTAGCTTTCCAGTTACTAGGTGGCGAGCTGTGTCTGTCAGTAGCTAAAGCCAAATACTTCTATAATGAGCCACACAACGGAAACTAGGTCATTAGAGAAGGTCCAAGCCTCTAAACTGTCCTTTTGTCATTGATTCAAACCTTAATAAGGCATTGTTAAGGAAGGGCTAGTAGCAACAGACCATTCTATAGATTACATAAAGGCAGGCTTCATGGAAAAGGTACATGGTAAAATGCTCATCTGAAACAAGTAGGTACCTAAAGAAGTTTCAAACGGAAAATGCTTTCTTGTGGAAGCTAAAAGGAAATTGACCTTGATGGTAGCAGGACCAACTGCAGTAGCAATTCTTTGCCTAGGTTTTGAAAACAGTAAGTATTTGTAAAGTTGCTAATGGAGGCGGGTACAAGCCCTAATGTTCTTACTATAGTGGATCACCCTATTACATTGACCAAGGGTTCTTTGATGAGTAGGGCAAGCAGAATTAGCCCTTACACTTAAAGGTGCTCGAAAGATTATAAATAATTTTGCGTGAGTTATTATTTACATATCACCTTTTGAGTGGTTTGAAAACTTTTAGATCCAGCAGAAATTAGATTAGACCAAATTGAGGCCTTGTGTAAACAGGGAAACCCGCACGGCAGCAGATAGCTGAAGGTTTATATCTGGGTTGAATCTGGCCTTCTGGATCAAGTGGTCATATCATGAGTTACACGCAGTTTGTCTCTGCTCATCTGTGTTCCTTCAAGCTAGGCTCTAGAGGCAGAGCACTAGGTCAGAGGGGTAACCATTGGATGTCTACATACTGCTCCCAGCACATTATCTCAGACTGTCACTCAGACATACTCTGCCCAGCCCCAATCATCACCTGGACTACCTTCCACAAGAAAGCATTTTCCGTTTGAAACTTCTTTAGGTACCTACTTGTTTCAGATGAGCATTTTACCATGTACTTTTTCCATGAAACCTGCCTTTATGTAATCCATAGAACGATCTGTTGCTACTAGCCCTTCCTTAACAATGCGTTATTGTGCACCGCTCCGAGCTGCCAGTGTGCAGGAGGATGCCAGATACAATTTTTTGTATAAATAAATACAATAAATAAAGTTTGAATTCATGACAAAAGGACAGTTTAGAGGTTTGGACCTTCTCTAATGACCTAGTTCCATGCACTTACAAGAAAGATCCTGTTGCATTTGCTTTCCTTCAGTTCCTGTTTTAACATCAGGGCTAGAGGAGATGTGGTGGTTAGACTGGGCAAAGCTGTGTCCAGAAGTTGAAAAGTATGTCACATCTACCTCCCTGACCATGTTATTGCCTGTTACCTTGTCAGTATCTGATAACTGTGCTGCTGAGATCTTTTGTTTCATTATTAATAGAAACAGCCTGAGAGTAAAAAATTCAATGACATTTTCTTGCAACTTTCTCTAAAATGGTTTTAAGCTCACTCGACCGGTCATATAGTCAAGCCCCTGGCAGCTGAATTGATGGGTACATCTCCTTCGCTGATATAGACAATTTCAGGAAACTGTTAGTTTCTCATTTTTAATCTTATTGTCTTCAGTGAGCTCCAGAAAGTACCAGTCCAGCCGCTTATCCTGTTCACAAATTAGGTTGAGTGGAATTTCATTCTTCACCTCTGAATTGGAGTTCTGTAATTAAAATTGCTGTGCTGCTGGTTGAGGGTTTCCTTGGTAATAAAAGACCTGAATATGGAGTGTCTAGAGGTCAGGGCAGCTGCTAGATGTTGGACAATCAATAGCTCCTGATCACCGTCAATATTTATTATAGGTAGGTAAAGAAACAGAGTGGCACAGTCTGAAACGATAACTAGACCAAAGATAGAACGAAGGATCTGATCGTTCTCCCAAATGAAGCCACTCTCAAAACTACAGCTGACATAATTGACAGCAAAAATGGAGCCAACATATTAAGTTGGATATTGTTTGTAGACCCATTCCACACCAGTTAGGAAGAAGAGCCTTCTTGGCTTTCTCATCAGTCCAAACCTATAGAAATTGATGGTTTAGATGCTGCAGGATAGAGGAAACATTTGTTGTTCTACCAAGCCTCTTGTGTCTTCATTTGGAAACACTTGATTTTGTGTTTTGTAGGTGCCATTACTGCAAGTCATCCTGCCATGTGTCATCCTTGCGCATACCATATGCCTGCAAACTGCTCTTTCAAGAACTGCAGTCCATGAACATTATACCCAGGCTAAAATTAGCTAAGTACAATGAATGAATCAACAAGCCAAAAAGATGAATGTAGGATGCAATGCTCCACAGAACTGGAAGAAATTTCCTCAAAAATGGGAATGTTAATATCCAGGGTGAAAAGAGACTTCTGCTTTCTCATTGGATTGACTGGGAAACCATGCTGCGGAGAACACTAAGATAAACCGGTGACAGCTCGAGCAGCATTGAGCTGTGCAGCTGTTCTGTAGATAGGCCCCATGTCCAGCAAGCCACTTAAGCATGTGCAGGACAAGCAGTATTATTGAAGCCAATGGGTTGGTCAGAGGTTTGAGGTTAGGCACCTGCTTAAGTGGCTTTGCTGGACTGGGGCCTAACTGACTAAATGCAGTGCTTCATGCATATTGTTATCTTATTTTATAGATAGATGGTATGAAAGATGAATAAACTTTTTTTCCAAGTATATTGTCGAAGTATGTGTCTTGATGAACTGGTGTTCATGTTTCAGGATAGTACACTAAAGCATTTTTAATGGACAGGTTTCCTAATGGCTGCTTTTTAACCGATGAGACAACAATTTGAACATAATCTTCAGCCAGTTTGAGGAAACTGAATGTGCCTTGTGGAGAATTTCCATTCAACCCTCTTAATGAGATATTCTCAAGCCACTTTTCTAGGTGGTGGTGTGCCTTCAAGGAGGATCAAATTCTGCCTGCAACTTGGTTGGTGCACACAGCTACTGCTGAACCTCGAGAGCTGACTACATACACGTATCTGAGAGCAGGACTGGCTCAGACCCACTAACACAGGAATTCATATTGCAGCACAATACATTAACAGAACCATACCAAGACAGGAGACCTGAGTCAGATCCAAATAACAACCAGAATAAAGCAAAGGATCTGCTGCAATACTAGATGTTAATAAAAATATACATATTTTTGAAAGTCCTTGTGTCAATATAAAGGTACAATCAACAGCATCAGATGAAACCACTTCTCAGATATATGATGGATACATTTTAAAGAAAGCCGATGTTTCAGCATAAGTAACTTTCTTCAGGGCTTATTTCTTCATATAGTGAACATGTAATACATCAACGCTATAAACAAATAAAGGGGAATTTAGAACGGCATGTTGTGCTGAGAAACCTGGTTAATGACATTGTTCAAAAACATATTAAAGTTCCATTTACAAAATCCTTGACTATTCTTATAAAGTGAACAGTTTCAATTTATGTTCCCGATACACCTAAAAGTATATTATGCTGTATAATCTCTCTCAAAGGGGACTTGTAAATAAATGTTATAAATAAAAAAACATCAGGAATGAAAGACTCAACAAATAAAAACAAATCTCTAAACAGATCTTATATATAAGGAAAACATACATTCTTGTTTGAATAAATTGGTCATCACCATATGCAGTCAACTTCAAAAAAAAGATGTTCAAAGAGGAAAAATAAACTTCCCTGTAACTAAGCTACTAAGTTAGCTTGCTGTAACTAAGTGAAGCACGTGCACCTACATTTTCTCAACCTCATGAATGTATCCTTGTCTCCTGATGTTCACCTCTCCCTTGTCTCCCCCTGCCTTGTCTCTCTTAGGTTGTAAACCCCCTGGGGTAAGGACCTGTCTATAACTAGTAATTGTATACTGCCAGGTACACTGCTGGTGCTATATAAATAATATAATACATATCACTAGGTTTCTCGGATAACACCCTCATCCTTGCCAGAAGTAAAGATAAAAAGCCAGCTCAACAGTCACCATGTTTAAATACTAGCAGACTAATCAGTCCTGAAGATCACATGTCTAATTGGCATCATGACTGAATAAATTGGTAATTAATTGAATACCTAAAATGCGCACACTTTTGATTGGGCCCAAAACCGCAATCCACAGAGGACTTACTTTGAGGGAGCTGCAACAGGGTTACTCCAGAGTAAGTGCTTTGTGGATCATGTCCAAAATCATGTAGAGATTAAGGCCCGGAAGACAGGTGTTAAGTGCTAAAATCAATAGCTAATAGATATGGTTTATTCACTTTTCTAATGTTTTGTCCTATCTGATTTTTAAAAATCCCAAGTGTACTTTTAAATGTTCCAAAGACAATCCTGTATTGGTAGGGTGGCCATACTTTCTCTTTAAAAGAGGACACTTATGAAAAATACATGGTGCAGGGCTGCACTGGAACCAATGCAGCCCTGCAACATGTATCTTTCATAAGCGTGATCTTAAAGGTGGAGGTATGCCCACCCCCTACGTATTGGCTTGGATAGCCCAAGAGAACTTAGAGGAGAGAGAGCCTGTGATTCTGTGAAGGCACCATGTGGCGTTCATATTTACATTGCTGAATCAAGGCCTGAGGATTAGTCCCATGGAACTTAAAGATGAGCATGTGCTTAAATGCTTTGGTGGCCGGGGCCTCTAGATTCCACAGAGAGACTCAACTGACTAGTCTGGGCCCTGCTTATCTGCGGGACCGCCTCACTCCCCATGTGCCCGTGGGAGCCTTTTCGGAGGTTCCCTGGGCGAGGTGGGGGGACACTGATGTTAGATCTTTTTCGGTGGCTGCCCCTGTGCTGTGGAATTCACTCCCGGAGGAGGCTCGGTTGGCCCCCACTCTCCTGTCATTTTGATGTTTGTGTAAGACCTGGCTGTTCCACCAGGCTTTTGGCGGGGGGGTGGGGGGGGGTTGTTTTTCTCCCTGCATATGGGATGTTTAACTTTTAAATTGTTTTTATTGTTTTATTGTTTTTAACTTGTTTGCCGCCCTGAGCTGCCCTGTGGGCAGGAGGGGCAGGATAAAAATCTTTTATAAAATAAAATAAAAATAATCAAAATCTCACCTGTTTTTGAAAGGCCCTATGGAACACCCCAATCTTCCTATTGGCAAACCATTTGTATAAGCCTTTATTCCTTGCTCTGTCTCATAGATGGTTCTTCCTCCAGGGAGGAAAAGAAGAGCAGTGCCAAGTGCCAGGACTGCATCTGGTGAGGTGTTACTGAATGTGTTGGCTATTTTTAGACTCTTCAGACATTTTCTGACCAGTACCTTTGTGTCTAGGGTTATGAGTCAAGTCTGAGTGATTTGATTCATTTTCTTTGCAGATCTCGAGCAGGCCAGCTAAACTCAGAAGAGTGCACAGTAGACATCAGGAGGCTTTTAGACATCAACACTATGTCCCAATCCACAAAGGCTATTCACAAATAGTTTAAAGCACATCTAAGATGATGATACATACCACACAAATTAGTTCACAAGCCATTTCTGTAACCATGTTGCTTTCATTTTTACAGGGTGTGTTGGGGACCAAAAGTCTTGACCAATCAAGTTTACCTCCCATCATGTGCCCTGACAACAGCCAAACTGAGGCTCTGGTGTACCACCAGAGGGAGTGAGCTTCAAAGGCCTAGGACTTTTCCTGACAGACTCTGATCTGGATCATTGGAAACGGGTAGAGAGCAAAAATGTCACAGCCAGGATAGTTCTTGTGAGGGGATACGAGATGAGAAAGGGGTTCTCTTAGCCTAGTTAGCCAGCATGTTAAAGACTGTAAGCAATGCCTCGAATGCCAGAAGAAAGCAAATAAATAGCCAATGCATAGTGCAAAAGAAATGTCAGTCGCGCTTATCGCACTCAGAAAGCAACTTATTTTTGACCTCTAAGAGAGTCCATTTCAAGTTTTTTCATTCCCTTGCTCTTCCCTGTCTTCTTGGCCTCATTTCCCACTGTGTTCCTACATCGGAACTTCAGTCTCCCTGTACCACCACCCAGGATCTCTTGCTCCATAAACCATCGTTGCTGCTTTACCTATGCTTCCCCTTATGCCCAGAACTCCCTGTCTGAGAGCACATATGCTCTGCTTCCTCCTTCTCCATCTTCAAATCCTTCCGAAGAATCTAACCCTTCAGTCAGGCTTTCCTGGTTCCTCATCCTCATAGATGGCTCACGGATGCTTCTCCTTATACTGTCTTGTCCTTCAGGACATCCCCCTTGCCCTTGTAACTAAGGGTGAAAACAGACACAACGCTAACTCCACTTATAACATTTCTGATGCATGATGCAGGGCTGTGTTGGTGCCCTGCAACATGCATGAGAAATGTTAGTCGGTTTTCACCTTAAGCTAAGCATCTACAGCTTCCTAGCTTCATGAATGTATCCTGGTCGATCCCCTATGTTCTGCCTCCTTGTCCATCCTAGATTGTAAGTGGGACCGGTCTCTAATGACAACTGCTCTGGGCCAGGCACATTGCTGCTAGGGGTGTGCACTTTGTTTTCGTTATTACAATAATGAAAACAAAACCAATAACAAATTTTGTTGTAGTTCATTTTGTTATATTGCCTCGCAGTTCTTTCTGGAGGGAAAATGTGGAGAGGGTTGGAGGGAGCAGACATCTCGGAGCCATTTGGGAGGGAAACAGTGTTGAACTCTTGAACTGGGCCTGTAATGGAAGGGGTGAGCAGACAGCAAGGATCTGATGGATGTAATTGCTGGCCAATGAGCAGCGCAAGCAGGTCCCAGGCAGTCGCATGGCACCCTGTGATTGCTCTATACCTCCTGCCTCCCAGAACCAATCTGGGTGCTCTGGGGAGGACAGTGCAACCCTTTATAATGTCAGGGCAAGACTGTTTGACTCTTGTTCTGTGTTAGCTCTTGCTGTGTCAGGTTGCGTTTGCAGAACTCTGGTGATTGCACTAAAAATCTTCCCCAACCCTCAATGTGTACGTTACCACCTATACATATCGTATACCTTACCCTTTCCTTATACATTTTACCTTCCCGTCAGTCTCCCCCTGTACGTATTAGATATAGATATTAGTTGTATAGAGAGAGAGATTAGATATTATATAGATATTACTAGATACTAGGCTGTTATATATATATTAGGCACACAGCCTGTTTCTGCTGACAAAAACAGAAATGAAACCAAAAATGAAAATGTTGATATCAAAATCAGTATTGAGTATTTCAGTACAGAAAACAACACTGATAACAAAAAATAAAATTTTGTTAATGAAAATGACTGTTTTTATTAGCTAAAACGAAAAACGACATGGGTCCCTGCTGCACACCCTTAATTGCTGCTGCTGTATAAAAATATATTGCAGCAGTCTAACTTAGCGAGGATAAAGGCATAGAACTATAGATCTCCCCACTCTTTTGACTGGGGGTATGGTGGGGAAGAAGGATGCAACATAGTTTAACATCTATATGCATCCCCCGTTAGGGGGGGTTGTGAGGGTGTTTCAGGGCATGCAGTGTCATCAGTATGCTGATGACACTCAGCTCTACCTCTCCTTTTCCATCGACCCAGGCCATGCAGTCACCTTACCATGGTGTCTCAAGTGCAGAGTCTGGGCGTGCTCCTCGATTTGCGACTCAGCCTGGAATCTCAGGTTGTGGATGTGGCAGGGAGTGCGTTTCGGCAGTTACATCTTGTCC
>QEPC01003261.1:2760754-2788800 GCA_003113815.1 Sphenodon punctatus
TACATGATAAATAATACAATAAATAAGGGTGAAGGGGGATAAAAAACCCTCCTAACCCACCCTCCCCGCCCCTCCCCAAAGGCCTGGGCGAACAGCCAGGTTTTACAAATTCGCCGGAATGTTAAAAGGCTTGGGGCCAGGCGAGCTTCCTCGGGAGGGAGTTCCAAAGGCGCAGCGTGGCCACCGAGAATGCCCTCTCCATTGTGGCCCCCCGCTTAACATGGGGGACCTCCAAGAAGGCACCCCCGGCTGACCGAAGGAGCCGCTCTGGGGTGCAGAGGGCGAGGTGGTCCCTGAGGTACGAGGGGCTCAGACCGTAAAGGGCCTTATAGATCAATACCAGAACCTTGAACCTGGCTCGCTATTGGAAATAGCAATATGGATGAGGGAGGCCAGGTCCGGGCCAGAGATGTACGAACACAGCCTCCGTACCAGATACAACTGGCGGAAAGCGGCCTTCACCACCGCCTCCACCTGTCGATCCAAGCAGAGATCTGTGTCCAATACCATCCCCCAGACTCCGAACCTGCTGAGCTATAGGAGGGCGAACCCCACCCCCCCAATCGGGGGCCGACACCTCCCTCGCTCTCCCCACCAACATCATCTCCGTCTTATTGGGGTTGAGCTTCAGTCTGCTCTGCCACATCCATTCCGCCACGGCCTCCAGACACTGGGATAGCACCGAGATAGCAGGGTCTGGGTCCACTGAAAAAGAGAGGTACAGCTGAGTATCATCAGCATACTGGTGACACCGCTCCCCGAACCCTCTCACGACCTCTTCCAAGGGCTGCATATATACATTGAATAACAATGGAGACAGAATGGAACCCTGTGGAACGCCACGGGATAAAGCGCGAGGGCAAGATGTCTCAGCCCCCAGCACCACCTGCTGGCTTCTCCCCGAGAGGAATGAGCGGAACCATTCAAGAACAGTCCGTCCAGACCCCCAGGTCACGCAACCGTCTCAATGGCAGCAGTTGCATCTTGTCCGGCAGCTTCGGCCGTATCTCTCAGACTCCGACCTCGCTGCTGTCATCCATGCCTTCATCACCTCAAAGCTGGATTACTGCAATGCACTCTACGTGGGGCTGCCCGAGAAGCTGGTCCAGAGGCTGCAGCTGGTGCAGAATGCTGTGGCCCGTCTCCTTACGGGGGCGGGTCGCAGGGAGCACATGACACCAGTGCTCCGGGCTCTGCACTGGCTGCCTATAAAGCACCAGGCCAGGTTCAAGGTGCTGGTTTTAACCTTTAAAGCCCTTCACGACCTGGGCCCTGCTTATCTGCGGGATCGCCTCACTCCCCATGTGCCCGTGCGACCCTTGAGATCGTCCGTCGGAGCCTTTTTGGAGGTTCCTGGGGTGAGGCGGGTGGCCACCGATGTTAGATCTTTTTTGGTGCTGTGGAATTCGCTCCCGGAGGAGGCTCGGTTGGCTCCCACTCTCCTGCTGTTTTGGCGTGTATGTAATAAGACCTGGCTGTTCCATCAGGCTTTTGGCGAGGGGTGGGAGTGGGGGGTTTCCCCCCATTGTATTGTTTTAAATTGTTTAAATTGTTGTTTTTAATGTATTGAATGTTGTTCGCCGCCCCAGGCTGCCCTGTGGGCAGGAGGGGCGGGATATAAAATTTTAATTAATTATTTAATTTAATTTAATTAATTGGGGGAGAGAGAAATGCTATAGCCTTGAATTTCCCAAGCTGAAGCACCAAAGGAGTTTGAATCTCTCTCCCTCTCACCCTTTCAAACAACCCCATAAAAATAAGTAACTAGGAGCTGCTTCCTCTATTTTCTAACAGCAGCAGAGAGGTAAAATAAGAGCACAGCGAGGATTCATAGAACCCAGGATTCTTAGCATGGTTACCCTGAAATTTTGCTACCCAGCCACACTTCTAATGCTCTTCCAATAGTCCAGAAGCTTGTAAACTGTGGCTCTAGAGCCACATACAGTTTTTGGCCCCATTGTGGTAAATGGATGTGGCTGTCAGGATTAAAAAACTTTGCCCACTCCCACAGTACTCTAACAGCTATTTAACTAGTGAACACTAGCAAAGTATTTCCGAAGTGGGTGAAGCAAAACAGCAAGCTGCAGTTGCTAGTGTAGCTCAGGAAGTAAATACAGCTTTAAAAAAGAGATTAGAATGTCAAGGCTGGCTTGGGTGATAGAATATTATTTATTCTATAATTTTTATTTATATATAAAATCACTTTCTTTTAAGCAACCAAACAAAAAAGCTAATCCAGTCCAACTCTTACACATCAGTGAATCCACCACATGGAAAATATGCCCTTTAAGTGCCATAACTATGGGGAAAACTTCAGTATGAATGCCTAAAAAACACCCCAAGCTCTACCACTGCCTCAAATCTGGTTATGGGGGAAGGCAGAGGACCTGAATGGCAGGGTTTGCTTGGAAGAAGCATGCATGGGACAAAGCAGTCTAGAAAGCACAATAGGAGATGCTGGGCTTAGTACCCAGCCTCATGGCGAACGCTACCACCGGTGTCCTGTGCAACAGCTGTTAATAAGCGATATGCAAAGTATTTTTCTAATGACTGAATTAAAAACAGCAAATTGCACTTGTTTCTGCAGCTCAAGTGGCAGGGCTTTGAAAGTAAAAGTCACAGGCCAAAGTCTGGTTCATATCTGAATTTTCTTTAAAAGCAAACTTTATAAGGAGATTTTTCTACCCAGCCTCCAAGTTAGGCAATGAGCTATTTTAAGGTTTGTATAAGTTTGTGTTGAATTGTGTAAGTTTATGTAAATGAAGAGCAGCATTTTGTTCCTGAACTAGATGAAAAAACTGAGACAGCAGCATGAGTGAGACATGGCAGAGCAATAATATCCGTTTAGCAACAAAATTAAGAATGCCTAATTGTGTAATATCCATTTTTAAAATATAATTTATTATTACTGAACCATAGGCCATCATAATCAAATAATACCCTGCAGATTGCGTGCATAATAAATCAAACAAGGAAAAAAACAATACAAACAATATAAAATACATTACAAAAGGTAGCTTCCAAATTTTCACTACCAAAACAATAGAACATCAAATTACTAGAATTTGCCCTTAGACTTACCCAGTCCAAGTTATTCCTCTTGGGGCTTTATCATGGGATGCCGGAATTAATGAGTCAGGGCTTAATTTCAGAGATTTGGTTAAATTAAATCTAACCATTTTAAACGGAACGTGCCATAAAGATCACCCAGGTGAATTTACTTCTCTTGGCCCTCAGGGCTCCAGTGTAGTTGATTACATTGTTAAGCACTGAGGCCCTCCCATATATGGCAGACTTTCAGGTAGATGACCTTCATCTTAGTGATCACCTACCTTTGATATTGGCACTCAGGGTAGACCTGGCCGGAAAAGTTTTTCCTGAGAATATCCAGATAAGGTACCCTGATCATCTACACCGATACCCAAAAGATGGGACCAGAAACTGGAACAACAATTGGTAGTTGTGAGTAGTGAATTTGCCACAGCTATAAGAACTAAGGCACTATCCATGATTCCCGGGTATTTGCTGATACGTGAGTTTGAGAAACTGCTGAAATTCCTGACTCCCCATTTAAGCAGGGAACCAAGCCCTTTAAACACCTGCTATTCCAGGAACCAGAAGTGGTTTGATGCAGAGTGCCATCATGCTAGACAGGCCTTTATGGCCGTCTACCATAATTACCGGGTGACTCAGGCTAAGAAATTACCGGACCATTACTTCGAACTCAAAAAACATTATCGTTCCTTAATAAAGCGCAAAAGAAGGGAGTATGTGGATAGAACCTGGCAGGCGCTGTTTGAAGCCGGGAAAACGAACAATTCAAGGAAATTCTGGCTCACTGTAAATGGCTCATTAAAGAGGGAAAGGCATATAGGTACCTACCCAATAACATCTAGATCTTGGGAGGACCATTTCAAGAGTCTCTTTTGCGGTGAACATGATTCTCAAGGGCAGGAAATCGATTTAGGAGTACGGCCTTGTTCATGGCCGCCAGTTACTGGACTTGAGGTCATGGAAGCCCTAGATTCTGTCCGCAACAATAAGGCCCCAGGGGCGGATTGTATAAGAATAGAATTTATAAAGGCATCCAGCGACTGGCGGATACCCTATTTAGCGGCATTGTTCACAGCGATAAATGAAACAGGAGTTTTCCTCAAGGGTTGGGCGGAGGCTGTAGTGTCACTGATATATAAAAAAGGTTCCAGGTCAGACCCGGCCAATTATCGGGCAATTAGTTTATTAAGTGTGGTTAGCAAATTATATTCCAAAATTCTGCTGAGTAGATTGACAACATGGCTTACTACTCACAATATAATTTATCTAGAGCAAGCAGGATTCCAAAAAGGGAGGTCTACTATTGACCAGTGTGTGGTACTCTATCAATTAGCTTGTAAATATCTCAAAGCTAATGGGAGATTGTTTGTAGCTTTTCTGGACCTGCGCTCTGCATTCGACTCAGTTAATAGAGAAATACTTTGGGGAAAATTAAGATCTCTCTCAATAGACCCACGTCTGCTTCTGCTAATACAAAACCTATATAAGCAGGCTGTTATGGCTGTTAAATTGGACAACCTGGGGCATCTTTCTGATAAAATAGATTTACACAGAGGGGTCCGACAAGGCTGCCTGTTGACCCCAGCCCTCTTTAACATATATATTAATGATGTGGTTCCACTCCTTGTGGAAGCTAAATTCCACCCTCCCAAAATAGCATCAAGGCCAATAGGCAGTCTTCTTTACGCTGATGACTTGGCCATACTGTCTCAGACAAGAGTGGGGCTTCAACGTCAACTGGAAATTTTTGCTCAATATTGTCAGGTAAATAAACTGCAAATTAATTATGACAAATCAAAGGTCTTGATTTTCACCAAGGAGAGGAGAGTATATTCCTGGTCCATTAATGGGCAGATGATACAGCAAGTTAAGGAATTTAAGTACTTGGGAATCACCTTCCAACAAAACACCAAATGGACTAGACACCACCAGATTGCCAAATTGACTCTGGGAGGAGCTCCTTTGGCTATAGCAAGACTCTTTGGGCATTTTGGTAAATCTGATCTAGCGTGGGTGATGAGAGTTTTGACGCTAAAGTAAGATCGAAAATTTTATATGGAGCAGGTTTATGGGCAATCCCTGTTCCAAGAGATTTCAACTGTCCCCAAAATAAATATCTCCAGACTTTGCTTAGAATGCCATGAGGGTTTCCAGCCGAGGCTATCAGATTGGAGACTGGCCAGGCTAACTGGGAATCTGCTGCAAAAATGGAAGCTCTGAACCTTTGGCTAAAAGCGAAATATGCCCCTAATTCCTTGTTCGGATTGACTGAGAAGGATCCCTTCGTAAATCCCTGGACGAAGGCAATGGAGCTCCATCTTGCTCAGATGGGGTTTTCAAAGGATTGCATAACTAAGGAATGGGCACGATTCAAGGTAGAGCTAATGCAGAGATTTAGGGATTTAGAAAGGCAGCATGCAGTCTCCCAAATAAGGGAGACCCCTTACTTACGGGACTACTTCCGTATAGTCCCTGCGCAATAGGAATGGGCGAACGTGGTTCGGCTATTCGGACTAAACTCGGTCTGTTCGGACGTCCGAACCGAACTCTCGAACGACCGAACAGTTCGGTCGTGTTCAGACAAGTTCGGAGGCAGGAAAAATGTCTTTCCAGGTTCCGAAAATTAGGTTTCGGTTCGGTTTCGGTTCAGTTTCGGTTTCGCTATTTTTGACTGTTCGGCCAAGTTTGGCCAAACTGAACTTGGCTGAACCGAATGATTGAACCCGAACTCGGGTTTCGAACCGAACGACCAAACATCCGAACCGCATTCTGTTCGCCCATCCCTACTGCGCAAGGGACTATGGGGACCTGTTTGACTCAGTTGCAGACTTTTAGGCTTAGATATTTATTTCTGTGTGCCCGGCTGAATTCCCTGCCTACTAAGATACTTGAGGGTCGAATATTTAAAACAGATTACACATCACGCTTATGCCCATTTGATCAGTTGACGGTAGAATCAGTCGAACATATTCTGACTGACTGTCACCTTTACGATAAACCACGAGCTCATTACTTAACCCCCCTTTTGGAACGCTACCCAGGGAGGTCGTCTTATACTCTAACGAGAATCCTGTTGGCAGATCTTGACTCAAATTTTACTTGTGCTGTAACTGGGTTCCTGCAAGCTGCTTTCACTATAAGGGGGGAATTCTTGAATTTTCATTATGTAGATGTGGATCATGGTAAGGTATAAACTAAGACCTACCCCTGATCTTGAAGGGTTTCAACCTATAACTCATGGATATTCTTTGCCGTGCTAGTTGTCAATGGTCTTTCTTAACTTCTCAATATAATTACTTAAATTTACTCTTATTTTTATAATTGATTTGCTTATGGCTCATCCGTAGCCTTGTTTTGATTTGGTACGAGGGTATTATTTTAGCATATTAATTGTGGAATGTTTGCTTTCAGCAATAGCCATCGGCTAAGTTAATAAACTATTTGGTTTGATTTTTGAATTACTATCATTATGAGAGTTGCTGGATTTTCTTATACTCTAATACTCAGAATAAAAATCTAGCAATACTAATAGAGATATCCGGGTCTCTCTCTCCAAGGAGATGTAATTCCTTCTGCCTGTCAGTCTGATTTGCTCTATGCAGGTGAGGGGCAATATACTGCTGCCTCCAAGAATCATATACTGGACATACCAAGAGAATATAGGCCAGGTTTTCAACCAGTGCCTGTCTCATTGTATCTCTGCAACCTTGCTTGCAAACCCTCTCAACATACAGAATTCTCTTCCACCTTCCCTCAGTAAAGGCTGAGGGGAAAACACCAAATCTGGCCAGGGTGAAAGCCACCCTGGTCCTAGTCATTTGTACATTGGCCAAATATGAGGCTCCTTTAGGTGGAATTACAAATTCCGGGAATAGCTGCAAGACCCTTTGGGCAGAAACTAATTTGCAAGTTTCTGAATTTCCAGGTCTCTTGAACGAGTTTTAATTTCAGTCTACTAAAGGGGCTGGCCAGGATATAGACCCTCAAAAATCCCATTAAGTGAAGAAATTCCTCCACTTTAACTAGCCATTTACCCTTGGCTGCATGGACAATGTGTTGGGCTATTGAGCCTGATTCAATTAAATGCAGCTTTAGCCAAAATTTCAGGGCAGCTAATTTAGCCATTTCAGTAACCCCTATCACACCTGTCTCTGTTCTGAGGATAGATACTGGTGTACTCTTAGGGGCATGGAGAATTGAACGGAGCTTTCTGTTTTGCTCAGTCTCAAGGTCCTTTAACATGTCTACACTCCAAACTTGCGCCCTGTACAATAATTGAGGGATCACTTTGGCATTTATCATTTTAAATGCGGGCTTAAAAAGTCTTCCCCCTTTAGACCAATAAAACCCAGCAATTCCTAAGCCCGTGGCTCTAGCTGCTGCATACGCCATTTGAAAATGTGCCTTCCATGTAGGGACAGCGGCTATTATTACACCAAGGTATTTGTATTGTTTTACCTGTTCTATGACATTTCCCTCCATGGACCACTTATGTTGTTGCATTCCTCTGCTAACCACCAGCACCTTGGTTTTATTATCATTTATTAATAATAGTTCCTTTTTACAATAGACGCAGAAGGCCATCATAAGCCTTCTCAGCCCTATCTGCGAGTGGGATACTTGGACCGTATCGTCCGCATAGAGAAGAGTTGAAATTACCTGCTTGCCCAGTTCGACGGGATGGTGTGCCGGGTTAGCAAGGGAAACCTTCATGTCACTTATATAAAGATTAAATAAAAATGGAGCCAGGATACATCCTTGCCTAACTCCTTTTCCTGTCTCTATAGAACGCGTGAGAGAACCTTGCCCATTCATCCTTACCTGCAGAGTAGTATTGGCACGGAGGGCCTGTATTAAAAATAACAATCTTAAATCTATCTGAAAGGCCAACAATTTTGACCATAGTTTCTCTCTGTTGACTGTGACAAAGGCAAATTTCAGGTCTACAAAACAAATATACACATGGGAATTGGATCTTTGATACACATATTTAGCAATTATTTGATCTATTACAAAAATGTGATCCACAGTTGAATTACTTTCCCTGAATCCTGCCTGTTCACTACCAATAAGTTTCTTTTAATCAGCCCAACCTTGTAGCCTGCCCAAGAGATATTTAGCATAAAGCTTGACAATCACACTTAGCAGGCTTATAGGACGGTAATTTGCTGGATCCTTCGGATCTCCTCTTTTAAATATAGGCACAATTATACTCTGTAACCAGGCCTTAGGGATTCTTCCTGTCATTTATAATTGTGAACAATGCTGCTAAGACCCTACTCCACCATTCAACATTGCTCTTGAGGAGTTCGGCTGGTATAAAATCTATTCCTGGTGCCTTTTTAAATTTTAGGTGGGCAATCAGAAGGCTAACCTCAACTGGGGAGACTGGCTCCCGTATCCATTTTAATCTATGGCTCAGAAACATCATGCACGAAAGTATATTATAGTTCCATTTAAAATGTCTAAGAAGAATATGCAATGTTAAATGGCAAGCCCATGCAAACAAATAAGAAGCCCTCATGAGAGATTCTTGAGAAAATTAAAAAATCATGGGAGCAGAGGCAATGTCCTTGGTAACTGGTTAAAGGATAGGAAACAAAGAGCAGGTCTAAATGGTCAGTTTTCACAATGGAGAGAAGTAAATAGTGGAGTGCCCCAGGGTTGCCCAGTTACCCAGGCTCGCAAGGTCAACCTGCAGTTCTTCCCAACCTGTTCGTGTTTTTAACTACCTTGAATAACTTTGTGTCAGCTGGAAATTTGATCACCTCATTCTTTACTCCTTTTTCTAGATCAATAATGAATGCATTAAACAACACTGGTCCCAGTACAGGTTACTGGGACCAGTGTTGTTTAATGCATTCATGAATGATCTAGAAAAAACAATAAAGCATGTGGTGATCAAATCTCCAGATGACACAAAGTTATTCAAGGTAGTTAAAAACACCAGCAGATTGGGAAGAATTGCAGGATGAGCTTGCGAGCCTGGGTAACTGGACATCTAAATGGCAGATGAAATTTCATGTGGACAAGTGCAAAGTGATGCACGTAGGGAAAAACAATCCAAACTATCTGTACACAATGCTGGGTTCTAAATTAGGAGTTACCACTCAGGAAAGGACCTTGGTGTTATTGTGGACAATCCATTGAAATCCGCAGCTAGGTGTGCAGCGGCAATCAAAAAGAAAACAGATTGTTATGACTTATTTGTAAGGGATAGAGAATAAAACTGAAAATATGCCACTATATAAACCCATGGTGAGACCACACCTCTCCAGGTGTGTGCAGTTCTGGTCGCCCCACCTCAAAAAAGATATAGTAGAAATAGAAAAGGTACAGAGAAGGGCAACAAAAATTATAAAGGGTACGAAACAGCTCCCCTATGAAGAGAGGCTTCATAGGTTTGTGCTTTTAAGCTTAGAGAAGAGACGTCAGAGGGGATATGATAAAAGTTTATAAAATCATGAGTGATGTGGCACAAGTAAATAGGGAACGGTTATTTACCCTCTCACATAGTACTAGAACTAGGGGACACCCCATGAAACGAATGGGTAGCAGATTTAAAACAAAAATATTTTTTTCACTCAACACACAATTAAGTTGTGGAATATGTTGCCAGAATATGTGGTCAAGGCTAGTAGTATAGCTGGGCTTAAAAAAGGATTGAATAAGTTTCTGGTGGATAGGTCCGTTAGCAACTATTAGCTGGCTAGGTTTGGGGAAGGTTACCTCTTATAGGTCCTGGGCTCGATGGGCCGTTGGTCCGACACTGTATGGCACTACTTTATGTTCTTACATTGTACACAACAGCAAAGATGTCATGTGTAATAGTTAAGAGAAGAAAGAAGTGGTTGTGTCATCATGAATGAAATGGTTGGGCCATCGGAAGGCTCAAGAATTGTAAAGCAGGTAAACCACTAGTGCCCAAAGCATAAAAGTTGAAAAGAGCAAAAGAGACCTGAAACAAAAAAAATGAAAGTACATCAACAGATTGCAATGACAAAATAGTAGCCTTGAAAAATGGATCTAACTGGCAAAACATGGAAGCAGCCTTATGCCAAGAGTTGTGAAAAGCATATGTATGTGTGTAGGTTTGCTCTGTTATTGCGTATGAACAGACTGCCATGACCCACCTGGCCCAGAGCCTGACCCATGTGTCTGTTAGCAGGCCGTCAGACGTGGGTCCACTATAGCCCCCAACTGAGTAAGTAGCTGCTCAGGAACGTAGCAGGCTCAAGGGTTGACCAGTCAGGCCATAACAGGCACGTATGTATGTTCGCACAACCATCTCACAGAAGTGTGGGGGTCGCCATGGCAGGCACCATAGCTGCCCATTATTGGCAGCCATGGTTGCCTGTCATGGGGTGGGGCCATTTAGCCACATATCGCTTCTAGCCCCCCTCCCTGGCCAGGTCGATCTGCGGGATCGTTTGTTCAGTTCCCTGACCTAACCCAGCCAGGGGTAACCCCACTCCCCGGGACATGTAGCGTACATGCCAGTTGCGTGAACACAGGGCTGGCCCTACTGTGGGACAGCTCAGGGCAGCCACCCCGGGTCCCACTCCTGGGGGGGCCCCGCACTTAGGATCCCCAGCTCCCAGCCTGACAACAGCTGGGAGCTGGGGACCCCGAGCATGGGGGCCTCCTGGCCGAATTTGACTCAACTGAACTCCGACTGGCAGCCAGCGGAGGGGACCAGCAGGAATGAGGGAGAGGCAGAGGTCCCGCCTCTCCCACACTCCATGCTCCCTCCCCCCCGTGCCTGTCAGTCTCTTGGACAGGGGAAATGTGGGAGAGGCAGGGCCTCTGCCTCTCCCACATTTCCCCTGGTCGAGACAGCCAGGCAGCAGAGGGGGCCAGTGGATGTGAGGGAGAGCCGTGGGCCCCGCATAGTGTAAGGCTAGCCCTGCATGAACACCCATTATAGGAAGCATTTCTGCATTGACTAAAGGGGTGAAGGGTGGGTCATATTTGTATTGTAAGAGCAACTTCGCATTCTCCAAATGCAGTATCATGGCTGTATTAACTGAAAATTTGGGCGAGACTTCTGACCTTATAGACCCTTGAAATGTTGAGAAGTGTAGTCTTGTGAAGTCCATGAAGGAGAGGAAAGGTCACATCCTTTTGCTAGCTGTAGACAGAGAAGAGGGTTGGTGGTATCAGGCAATGACTGAGGGTCAGGCACAGCAAACAGGTTGAGTAGAAGTCGGGACCGGAGGAGAATCAAGCAGAGATGTAGGGGGCTGAGAAGATGGCAAAGGCTGCATTGGGGGTCAGGGGCAAGGTGCAGGTGGTGAGGACATGGTGCAGGTGGTAGAAGTGGCATTCCAACTCTGCTCCTGCCCTGAAGGAATGCCTGAATGACGCTATCTGGATGCATTAGAGCTACCTTGTTCTCACTCTGGGGAAGACTTAGGTGATGCTGGTAGGGAGGGGCAGCCGATATGAGACTGCATTCTCCTGTCTCCTCTCTCAGGCCTTTGCATATTCAGGAGGTACAGGTGGAAGTAGTGGACCAGGTAAGGAATTTGGACATAATTTTTGACCATGATTTTTCCATGAAAACTCAAGTATCAGATGTGATTCAAAGATACCCTTTTCAGCTGCACAATTATCTCACACTGACCTGACCACAGCCCCGCTGGGTCTGGTTTCGTGGGATCAGTTCCAGTCAGTGTCCTCCACCGAGGCGGAGGATGTTCTTGGGACTGTTGGGGCCACTTTTTGTGAACTGGACTCGTGCCCATCCTGGCTGGTTAAGACCAGCCAGGAGACAGTGGGGGCGCTGCTGGCGGGGGTGATCAGTGCCTCCCTTAGGGAGGGCAGAGTGCTGAGCTGCCTCAAAGAGGCGGTGGTGCAGCCTCTGCTAAAAAAATAAATAAAAAAAAATCACTTGACATTGATTCCCTCGCCAGCTCCCAGCCAGACTTGAACCTTCCCTTTTTAGGGAAAGTTATTGAGCGGGTAGTGGCTTAGCAGTTGCAGAGGCATCTGGACCACACTGGCTATCTGGATCCCACGCAGTCCGGCTTTTGTCCGGGCTATGGCACAGAGACTGCGCTTGTGGCCTTGGTTGATGACCTTCGCCGTGAATTGGATTAGGGCTGTTTGACCCTGCTAATTCTGTTAGATCTGTCGGCGGTTTTTGATACTGTTGACCATGAGATGTTGGTGACTCGCTTGCAGGACTGAGCTGGGGTGGGCGGGACTGTTCTTAAATGATTCCGCTCCTTCCTGGCCAAAAGAATTCAGCGTGTGGTGCTTGTGGACTGTTTTTCATCCCCTCGAGATCTCACGTGTGGAGTCCCGCAAGGTTCCATTCTGTCCCCTCTCCTTTTCAGCGTGTATATGCAGCCACTTGGTGAGGTCATGAGACGGTATGGGGTGCACTGTCATTAATATACTGATGACACCCAGCTCTACCTCTCTTTTTCATCCGACCCAGGCCCGGCAGTCTCGGTGCTTACCCAATGTCTGGTGGCTGTGGGGAACTGGATGAGGGTGAGCCAACTGAAGTTGAATCCGAACAAGACATGGCAGCTCCTGTCATTGATGGGATTCGCCCTCCCCTGGCTTTCCAGGTTTGCAGTCTGTGCGTGCTCCTTGATCCCCAGCTCTGCCTTGGACCTCCAGGTGGGGGCTATGGCGAGGAATGCGTTCTGCTAATTACATCTGGTGCAATGGCTTCAGCCGTATGTTTCAGCTGGTGAACTGGCTAGTAGCTACTATCATCCATACTTTCATTACCTTGAGATTGGACTCTTGCAACACGCTCTATTGGGGCTGCCCATGGTGACGGTTCGGAGACTGCAGCTAGTGCAGAATGCGGCAGGCCATCTCCTTGTGGGGTCGGGCCGCCTTGAGCACATTACACCGGTACCCTGGGCTCTGCACTGACTGCCAGTAGTCTTCCGGGCCCAATTCAAGGTTTTTGGCCCGACTTACATGCAGGATCGCCTCACTCCCTGTGCCCTGGAGTGACCTCTGCGGTCCACTGGGAACACCCTCCTCGAGGTCCCCCAGGGGGCCACTAGGGAGAGGGCGTTCTTGGGGACCGCACCTAGGCTGTGGAACTCCCTCCTGGCCAAGGCCCGGTTGGCCTCAGATCTCCCTTCTTTCCGCCGTATGTGTAAGACCTGGCTGTTCCGCCTAGCTTTGGCAAGGGAGAAGGGGGGGGGGGCGGGTTAGGGTTGGAGGGATTGGTTCCGTTTTCCTTCTCTTTTATTGTGTTGGGGATTTTATGTGTTTTTACAATGTGAGCTGCCCCAGGCTGCTTGGAGCAGGAGGGACGGGATAGAAAATTGTTTAAATAAATAAATAAACCCATGGCCTACTGGCCACAAGTCTTGATTTTGTAATTCCCTCTTCTCTGGGCTTCCAGCAGTGCTTCTCCATTGCTTGCATCTTGTTGAGTGTGGGGCAGCACGACTGCTTACTGGTTTGGGCAGCAATGGTCCTATTACGGGCACCCTGCATTCTTTGCATTAGCTGCCTATAGAGCAGTGGATTGAAATTAAGATTGCGTTGTTGGTCTTTAGGGTCCTAAATAGAATAGGTCCCAGCTGTATTCAAGACCTGCTCCTGGAACCTCTCCTGATGGCTAGATGCACTCAGTTACCACCCGCTGTTTGGGGATCTTGTCATTACACCTTAAGTTGGCAGGCAATCAGTTCTTTGCTGTGGTGGGTGTGGGGAATATGGGCTAGCAAGGGGAAACAGGACCGAAGAAGAGGACACACGACACAAGGACACAAAGCCCACTCACAGGCGCACACTATTAGGGTTAAAGGAGCCCTCAGTACGGTGTATCACTGTGTGGTCAATTGTATGCTACAAGGCACTTGACCCAGCCACCATTCATCAGTGGGCCTACCGGAGATGTCACGCCCTGGATTATAGTGATCCTCCACACACACAGGGCCCAGGAGGGGAAACAAGTGAGTAGGGGGTAGGGACCCCAGGCCCTGGGAACCCCAGAGGGAAGCGGGGAGGGATTAGGGCAACCACACACAGAAAGGCAAGGAAGGTCAACAATAAGGAAGACAGAAGCACACACCACTCAAACACAATCACTCACCGCACACATCACACAGGAACAGGGAAAGGGAGGGAAGTCTAGTAAACCACAGTTTCTCCAAATACCAACACATGGGCCAGGTCACAGAAACCCAGAAGCTCTGATCACCAGCAAAGGAGAAAGCCTAATGGCTCTCCTTTTTATGTGCCTTGCTTCAGACCCAGCCCTCGCTTCAACTGCAGGCGCTCAGAGCACCGCAGCTGCCTCTCATCAGGTAATTGCTGGCCCAGCAGGCTGCAAGCAGGGGAAGGCAGCTGTCTCTCATCCTGCACTCGCTGGCCCAGCAGATTGCAAGCAGGAGAAACCTCTCCAGACACAGGTACTAGGAGGGGTGGGGAGCACAACCTCCTGGGCATCCCAAGCCACCCCCCGCCCCCTCCTCCGCGGTCCCTGTGGGCCCCATTCCCTCCATACCCTGACAGCACCCCCACCCCCCAAGGCGTACGAATGTGCCGAGGGTGAGGCCGAGAAGGGTGTAACCTATGGAATTTAAGTACCAAACGAGGAGCCCGCACAGCACCAGCTGGTTCCCACAAACGGTCCACGGCGGTATAGCCCTTCCAGTCTATCAAATAAAATAATCTCCCATGTTTGATGCGGGAGTCCAATATCTTACGCACCTCGTATTCAGGTTCACTAACACCTACCATGGGCGATGGGGGAACACAAGCTTGAGAGAAAAGGGGGGCATGTGCGACCTTTAGGAGGAAAACATGGAAGGTAGGATGAATATGGAGGTGCGGCAGGAGCTGCACTCGATAAGCAACGCTGTTTTAGATTATTTTATTGTATTTTGTGAAGGACCTCAAGCATCATTTGACAACAGTAGAGGGAGAGCCTATATAAATAAAATTAAGACATAAGAGAAACTGAGGAAAAGTCCTAGGCAAGGTGCTGTTATCTTATTGCACAGGCAAAGTCCCCAATAGTCTCCCACCCGATCACAGAATGGGCCGTGCATAGCTTATCCCAAGCTTGGTGCCTGGACCCGGTAGCCGTGAATGGGATATTTAAGCGCTCAGGCTTCCAACTGCCTCTGGCTCTCTCAGTAAGCAAAACCAATTCCTCTGAGTCAGCAGATCCATGTTCAAACCTTGCATATCCTGACCGCTTTACAGACCACAGCTACTACCAAAGAGTGTCTAACAGTGATGGCTCCACTAAGATGTCCAGACAGCAAAGCCTTTTGTATCCAGCTTTAACTGAAGCTACCTTTATTTATTCTGCTATACGTTTCCCTCTAACAAGCAACATCACCTCTACTGTATTCAAGCTAAGTCAAATCCCATTCTCTTTGGTCCAGAGCTGTTACATTGGGAGAGTAATAAAACCATGGCATTCAGGTGAATTTGGAATCTTACTAGCTATGTTCAATATTTTTTAGAATTGATTTACTGACAGACACGATAGATGCAGCATACTTCCCAAAAGTCCCTATTTAGGAAGGACACTACCTTTTTTGTGTGCTGAATTGTACTGTCCCCCTTTCAGAAGAAAGAAAGAAACCAACCAGAATTCAAGCCTCCGGCACTTCTTTCCTGGTTGCATCTCAGGAAAAACACTTCTGAGAGGGCACTGGGGAGATGGAGTGACCAGAAACTGAGCCGATTGATAATCAGGAGAGTGTCCGTTCCTCTTTATGTGCTTGGAATGTTGAGGGTGTGTGTGTGTGTGTGTGTAAGGGGGTGTGGCTTATTAGTCAAGAGGGAGGGGCGTATCCCTCGTTGGCAGTTCAGAATGAAGGGAGGTATGCTGCAGTGGTGAGGAACCACTTTCCTCCCCATAGGCTACGGTAAAGGGTGGAGCCTGCTGGGGAGGACAGGGTCTGGTAGATCCTCTCCTGCTGCTAGTGGAGTGCTCTACGGGTAGATGAAAGGGCCGTGGGCCAAATGGCCACCATCATCCATGTTTTCATTACCTCAAGGCTAGATTACTGCAGTGCACACTACATGGGGCTGCCCTTGATGACTGTTTGGAAGCTGCAGCTGGGGTAGAACGCAGCGGCCGGGCTCCTTTTGGGTCGCCATGAGCACATTACACTTGTACTCTATAGTCTGCACTAGCTTCCTATAGCTTTCCGGGCACAATTCAAGGTGCTGCCGGTTTTGACCTTTAAAGCCCTAAATGGCCTGGGCCTCACCTATCTGAAAGATCGTCTTTGCTACGACCCCAGCAGTCAGCTAGGAGCTCCCTCTTGCAAGTACCACCTGCTAACTTTGTTCATACAACAAGGGCCTGCAGAGAGGCATTCTCGGGTGCTGGCTGCCCCAGTATTGTGGAACTCTCTTCCCCAAGAGATCTGTCAGAGCCTGAGCATATTCCGCAGGCAGCGGGATACTTTTATTTTCTGCAAAGCATTGGGCAGGTGGGGATAGGGGTTGGGTGGGTGGGTTTTAGGGGTGAGTGTTGGTTTTTAAGTCATTTTTATTGTATTTTTTGTTTTAATTGCTGTAAGCTGCCCTGTGCCTTCAGGGAAGGGCAGAGGTATTCTTATTATTATTAGCAAGCATTTATATAGCGCAAGCAATGTACCTGGCACTTTAATGGAATAGGCATGGTCCCTGCCCTAGGGCTTACAATCTGAGAGAAATTTAATAAATAAATGGGGCCTGCAGGTTGGGGTTTCTGACCCCTCTACAGTTGGTACACTACAGTATAGGCTAAGGAAACGGGTGAAAACAGTACTGTAGTCGGTTCTGAATCCAGGGATGTTTGGGTCCTGTGCAAAATGGTTGCATGGGCCCCTTCTAACATAGGGTACATCCATCAAACTTTCCCAAATCACCCATTAGAAAAGGAAAAATGTTGTCATTTTTTATGTTGACTCACCCATACCATTCCCTTCAGGGGCCGGAAGGTCCCTGCACTGTTGGGCCTGTCTGATGTACCCAGTAGTTTCCTTGTGGACCCCCATGTGTTGAAAGGGGGCTGCCAAATTGTTTGTGTGGGTCCCTCCCTACACAGCCCAGAGGCTCTGGGGCCCTGTATTTTACACTAATGCTTCTCTAATGTTCTCATTTCATGTTTGTTAATGGGGCCCTGTGCAGTCATACAATTTGTATTTACCTCGACCTGGCCCAGGCTGTAGCTTAGCCTCAGCCACAACAGTTAGAAAAAAACTCTGCTGGGACTGTGCTAGTAACAGATTAATTCCAAATCCTGCTTTTTCTCATGGTCAATGACTTTTATTGGGAAGCCTATAGTTTCAGTCCTGTAACTAGCCCTTCAATCTTCGGACTACTCGATTAGGATCCAATAATATTCAACTAGGGAACTTTTTAAAAGTGTTGAGTGTAAAGCAAATGCCTTCCAACACCCAGCATCCTAATGTCAGCTAATGACTCCCGTGGTCTGACTGGACATGCTCCAAATAGCCATGCAATGACTTCTCTTTCATTGTTTCAGGAGTGGAATATTTTAAGGAATACTTGATGATCTTGGAACTTCTGCACAGGGAACTGCGGTTAGGCAGCAGTGCCATAAAGTGTTCCTTCCATTCCAGCTTCTTTATGTCTTATGCTGCGGTGTCTAGGAGAAGCTTTTTACCAGAAATACTATTCAACGTGAAGGTCAGCAGCATTAGTCCCAGCTGAGATGCTGCACACAATTAAATTCCCACCATCGCCAAAGGTGGACTCTTCTGTTTTGAAGGAACTGATGGCCACCTTTATAAATTATTTTTCAAGTATTTCATTGATTTTGGGGACAAGGATTCAACAGTATTAAAAACATAAAAGTGTTAACCTTACTTTCCAGACCAAACCATTAATTGTCTGTGGTGTTGTACTGCAGAATGAACACAGGCTCTGCCTTCAGGAAGTTAAAATACAAAAATGTCTAGATGCACTATTTCGTTTTGTGTAACAGAAGCAAGGGAGAGTGTGGCTGAAAGAGTTTGTGTAATTGATCCTAAATTTGTATCAATAATTGGCAAACACAACTAATCAGCTGATTGGAATTAAGAGAAAAATATCCATAATCTAGGGGCACAAAAATAATAGTCCCTCTTATATCTTCAGTGTTAAGGCTTTTATGTAAAACTTCACTTGCAGTTCTGGAAAAAAAAAAAAAAATCCAGGAGCTACAGCATTACTTGTGCATGAAAGCTAGAGTGAAATGGGTTGGTCTTGTTCCATCAGTCAGGTAAGAAGCATACATGGATACAGGGGTTTTAAAAATCAAAAGCACTAGTAACATTAGGTAAAGCTGGTTTTTGGAAGGAAGGGAGTCCCTCCCCCATCTTTCCTGATGTGTCCTTGTGGGGTGTTGTGATGTACCAATACCCAAAGGTAGGATTATGTCAGAAAGGGACATGGCAGTCCCTCTGCCACACTCCTGCGGGCCAATGGAGCTCTGGCCCCTCTGAATGAAAGCCTGTAAGTAGGGAGGTGGAAACTGAACTCAAATTCTGCACCTGAGCACGCCCCCTAAAACTGGCCTGGCTATTTCAATTAAACAAAAGCCTGCATTTACAGGAAATGACTGCTGATCTTGGTGGGCTTAAGTTTTAAGGCTATCTATCCATGTTGCCTCCCAGGAGCCTAGTGTTCAAAATATGATGTCCAGCACTTTTGAAAAATTAGGCCTCAGAAAGGTGGCTTACTGTGGTCACCTATAATCATCAGTGAATTAGAAAACACCATGAAACCGACACAAACTGGTACTACGATATTTGGCTGAGGTGGGGAAGGAAGATGGAAACATAGCGACCACCAGAAATGTTGATACACTGCCGTTTTGAATGCAGCATTAATGGCAACTTTGGGGGAACCTGAGAGCTGCAACTAGTTTACATATAAGGAAGCATCTTGAAGAAGAAAATGGGATGGAGGCAAATAGTACTTTTTTGTGTGTGTGCAGATATTTGCATTTTTGGAAAGCCCTCTGAATAATAGCTGCAGTCAAAATGGGTATTTGCATATCTGCTTATTCCGATACGCTGGTTTGGTTACTTTGCTTATATTGCTATTTTGGTTATTTGGTTCACGTAATTCACTATTGCAGTTACTTTATTCTGGCAATTGCGCAAGCACAATAGCACAGTTATTCTAGAATAACTGAATAACCGAACTGCCGTAACCAAAACAGCGATCCAATTAAATGAATGCATAGCAGTCACAGCCCCATGTTTGCTTTGTTTCCCCGATTAGCGACAATGGGGGAAACACAGTAACATTGGTCCCTGGCAGTTATCTGCTTTGTTTGGGTCAGTAGGGACTACGTCTCCTGGGCCCTGCAATCAGAGGCGTCCCCATGGGGAGGCTGGTCGTGATAGTCTCAGGAATAACAGCCCTAGGGCGGGCTATTTGGGCAGGGCAGGGCACTCTCCCCGCCTGCAACTCTCAGCCCCTGGAGTGACTGCTTTCTGTAGGCCCAGTCTCCCACACCCTTTGCCTCACCTACTAGTAGTGGGAGAGTAGGGCCCTGCAGGAAGAGCTTAAAGGCATGGCCATGGGCCCCCCACAATTTATTTTCACCCTAGGCCCTCCAAATGCTAAGGCCAGCCATTGCCCTATATATCTCTCGCTCTTGTTTTTTATTAGCCCAACCTGGATGCTTTTAAATTTGCATAAATACATAAACAAAGACATGTAAATTTATGCAAATTATCACCTTCCAGTTTTCTTCCCAGGGAGACTGAGCAACTGGGGGGAAGGCTCTGTGACTGTATATGTAAGAGTGAGTGTGGGGGCAATTCACACAGTCCTGCAACTCAAGTGGTAGGGTGGCCATACCTCCCCTTTAAAAGAGGACGCTTTATGAAAAATGCATGCTGCAGGACTGCCTTGGTTCTAGTGCAGCCCTGCACCATGTACTTTTCATAAGCATCCTCTTTTAAAGGGGAGGTATGTCCACCCTACCAAGTGGGGAAGCTGACACAGGATGCAGCCTTTGCTGGCTTCCCCTGGTCTGTGGGGAGGGTCTCTGTGAAAATTATTATTATTATTATTATTATTTATTATTATTAACAAGGATTTATATAGCGCCAGCAATGTACCTGGCGCTTTAGAAAGTAATTTAATAGACACAGTCCTTGCCCTAGGTCTTACAATCTGAGAGACCGGGGGGGCGGGGGGAGAGACAGGAAGGGGAACAGAGGGAGAGACAAGGAGTGTAACATTCACGAGGATGTGAGGTCCCAGGTGCACGCGCTTGGCTTGGTTACATCAAGAATGATGGCTGGTTGGTCCATGAAAATGGTTTGCAGTGCAAGCAAACCTATACTGATCAACCCCAACAGCATTGGGGTTACTTGCCACACAAACCCTTTTTGCCCAGCATCCCAACTCTATGGGGGAGAGCCAGCTGCAGTCAAGAAAACTTATGTGGATGCGTCTCTATTCTGCCACTAAAATAAGCTTGGTTCAGTGTTCAGATAGGAGGTCTATTGCCTAAGATAGAGCTACTGCTATGCAGACCGGTTCCATGTGTTTCCCTGGCCATGCAAAGCTCTGTGTTGGTAACTGGCTGTGTACCAAGCTCCAGGTGGCTGCTCCAGAAAAAGTGGGGGCAGTCACTCTGGGTTTTAGTTCGTTCGTAGCCAGCTTAACCTGTGGAAACTGTTCCTACTGTAGCATCCCCTTAGTGCAGTTCTACTACAAGGAGCTGATGCCCACCACCGATCGAGCACCAGGTTCCAGGCCTGCATCTATGGCTGCCTGGGGCTCCTGCAGGCAAGAATAAAGTGAATGCTGTCTGTTGAGGCTACACGTTGAGCCCCAGCAGTCCTTCCCAGTGCCTCCAGGCTTTAGGGCTGCTGTTGGCAAAACAATGGGTGCCATAGATGCCAACTGCATTTGGGCTAGGTGGGCTTGAGCCTTCTGTGAGAACCAGTTTATGCAAACCCAGTCCCTCCATCCCCGATAGAGGCCACTGATCAGGAGGCTTCTCTCTCTCTCTCTCTCTCTCTCTCTCTCTCTCTCTCTGTGTATTTATTTTATTTTTATTTATTTATTGGCATTTTTATGCTGCCCCCTCATGCCCACGGCATCTCAGGGCAGCTAACAATACGATAAAACAATAAAATACATTAAAACCAACATCACTTTTAAAATAATTTAAAACCCCCAGACCCTAACCCTACCCTCCAATTACCCCAATTCCCCACCCCACCAATCTCCCCCATTTACCCCTTCCTCCCCCCCCAAAGGCCTGGGCGAACAGCCAAGTATTGCATGCCCACTGAAAGGCAAGCAGACCCGGGGCCAGGAAGGCTTCCTTCGGAAGGGAGTTCCACAACCATGGCCCGACCACCGAGAACGCCCTCTCCATGGTGGCCCTCCGCCTTACACCTGTCTCTTATACACATCTAGATGTGTATAAGAGACAGGGATGAGAGTGGCCAGGTCGGGTCTGGAGATGTATGGGCGCAGCCTCCACACCAGATACAGCTGGTGGAAGGCGGCTTTAGCCATCGCCTCTACCTGCCGATCCAGGTGGAGGTCCGCATCCCGTGTTGGGGTAGGATGGCAAAAAATGATGGGCATTCTTGTGGGGCTGGGATCATGCTGAGCTCCCTCCTTCCTGGCATAGCCCAGGGTGTTGAACAAAAAAAGGTGTCAGGGTGCTAAAACCTGTTAACCTAACTCCCTTCTTCCTCCTCTTCCCCACCCCCATCAGCTGAGAGTGTTACACAGCTCAGAGAAGACTACAGAGTTTACTGGACAACGCACAATGAAGGGAAGGTGGTAAGAACCCCACTGATGTCTGTACAATGTGTAAGTAAAAACAATCAATTTTCTATCACTGAGACAGGAGTTTCCAGACATTTTGCCTGTGTGGCTCCATTGGGAGATTTCTTTATAATCCTAAAACCCCAGACTAGAGCCTTGCACATCAGACCAAGCCAAACGGGGCTCAGTTTGGTTCAGGAGTTCTTCTGTTCCAAAGCCTTTCAGATGTGGGTCAGGATTTGCATAGAGAAGAGGCTCCACCCTAATGGAGCAGAGTTTGATCAGGTCAAATAAAGGTTAGGGGAATTAATGTCTTCACCCCACCTTTTCCCCTGATGTGCACCTCCATGGGGCTCTCTCTGTGACATCATGGTGCTCTGTGGGGGGTACGAGGCACATCAAGAAAAGGGGTGGGGGACAGCTTAATCCTGCCCCTTTCCTGATGTGGCCCCACCCCATGGAGTGTTATGATGTCACAGTGTTCTTTAAGGATGGGGTGACCCCATTACTTTGGGCATCGAAGAGCCTGGCTGCATTGGGTTGATCCTGACATAGGGTGTTAACGAACAAGAAATTTGAGCAGAATCATCCCACATTAGACCACACCATTTATTAGGTGTTTTCCAGATGTTCGCCCCCACCAGACACGGGGCTGCCACCGACCGTACCCGCAGCCCTGACTCACGGCATGGTCTTGGAGAATGTGGAGCCCACTGTGCAGGCGAATGCTGGCTAATTCGCGCCCACATGTCCACATCCCATCTGTTCGGTTGCACACAGCCTCTTGTGCATCTAGTACCATGGAGCTGCAGACAAAAGCCTAGAGTGTCTGAGAAGTGACTGCTCAGTGGTGGAGAGAGGGTATGGGGCGCTGCAGGGAAGAACACCTGCCTGTCTGTGGGTGTGTTTAATCGAGATGCTACCATACATGGCCACCCAGGAGCCACTCATCCGAATGCCCGTCGGAAGGTGGAGCGGGGAGATGCGTGCTCCCGTCAGCCACTCAGCACCCACTCATGGCTACTCATGGGGCACTGCCGACAAATCTGGAGTGCGCCATGCAGGGAAAGCCAAAAAAGTGCTTGGCAACGGATGCCCACTCATCCCCTGCCTGTGCGAACTGAGGCGGCCACCCAAGCCAACAGACTGGTCCCCCACTCATAAGCACTGTGGGCAGGGGACGTGGCCTTTGCAAGTCACATGAGTTGGTCGCGCATGCTGGGGAGCCCTGTTCAGAGGCCAGCCCAAAGCGCTACCATACAGTCCGTGGCAGGGAGAGTGTGAGGCGGCTGCCACGGTAGCCACACTGGGCGCCACCCATTAGAATCCCTCCCCACTTGCTTCACCTGAGTGGGTCTCTGCAGATGTGCCACTCAGCGGCCATGGACACCCGCCCACCACGGCCTTGCTCATTTAAAAACACCCTGTGAGGTTTGTTGTGCTAAAGCGATGAGTGGCGGCTGCATGGACTGAACCCAGACTCCAATGGGCTATTGTCTTTTCATTTGTTTTTACCCATAGTCAGGCTCAGACTGGGCTTGGGCCTGATTTTGTAGCTGGTGTGGGGCTCTGTCCCAGACAACAAAGGCAAGCAAAGTATAAGAAATATCAACCGGGACTTTCATTCTGTCATAGAACCTTCCCCTCCTGGGAACAGGTCATATGAAGAGGTTTGGTCATTCCACAAGGGCTGTGCTGAGTGTTCCCTTCCCTGCTGTTAGCAAGTTGTGTGTGAGCCAGGCCTAAGATTATTGCTAGGCGTAATAAAGAGCATGGCAGGAGGTGACAGTTGAAAGAAATCGGTGCTGTTGAGAACTTTGGCTGCTTTTAATGCACCTTGCACAATTTGGAGGGGAATTTTAGCTACCTGTAGAAACTCCGTTTATTACTAAGAAAGCAACACTGGCCTGAAAAGGTTAGTTTTTAATTATTATTATTATTATTTATTATTTAAATTTATTATACTTTTATTATCCATGTTATGTGCTGATTGTAAAGCAATGGCATGGTCTACACTATTTCCATCATATACAAAGATCTTGTGTCGCCCCCCTGGTGCCCTTATTACATTCTTATTGCTTGTTATCCCCTGAATTACCTCTTTGTGTTATGCAATGTCCATTTTATGTGAAATATTCCCTCTATTAGGGATGTCTCTATTACAACTTAACAATGATCCCCCTCTAATACCCCTCCCACCCTATAACTACCGCTGTCTCACAATGGTGTTACCAGATCTCTTCAAACAGATTTGCATTGTCATCCTTCTCCACTCTCTCTCTCTGCATTACTTTCATGCATGGAGGCAGGTTGCTACAAAGTTCTCCCGTCTGCCGTGTAGTCCTGCGGATATTTTTTCCATTGAGAGCAAGTACTACAGATGGTTCATCCATTCTGCGAAGGTAGGTCCCTTTTCAGCTTTCCACTTTCTAGCAATTAGGCTGATGGCTGTTAGGCACATTTTTTTGCGAGAGTCTGCTTGCCTCTGGATCAGTTGTGATTCAGGATAGATTCCCAGTAGTCCAATTTCTGGAGTAAAAGTTATTAACGTGAAAAGGTTATTTTTACTGGTCCTTTTTACCTCAAGTTTCTACAGCCCTCTTTACCAAACATGCTTGGGGTAGAAAAAAACAAATCCCTGGAAAAGCTCTCAAGGTGTTTCTGCTCTTCCTGACATTCAATCTGTTTATTTTATTTTTTATTTTATTAGCATAATTTATATCCCGCCCCTCCTGCCATAGCAGCTTGGGCGGCTAACAATAATAAAATTAAGTTAAATATAAATATAAGTATAAAATACAACAAATAACAATCTAAATAAAACAAAACATAAAACAATCCATATGGGGAATGTCAAAGAAAAAAAGGGAAAACAAAAACCCCAACCACCCTAACCCTCACCCCCCAACCTTCACCCAACTCCCTCACCATAGGTCTGGTGGAACAGTCAGGAACAGTCAGGTCTTGCACATTCACCGAAAGGAGAGGAGATCTGGGGCCACCTTGGCCCCCACTGGAAGGGAGTTCCACGGTCTAGGTGCGGCCACCGAGAACGCCCTCTCCATAGTCATCACCTGAGCAACTCAGGGGACTTCAAGACAGGCGCTCCTGGTGGACCGCAGGGGCCGATCCAGAGTCCAGGGAGTGAGGCGATCCCGCAGGTAGGTCAGGCCAAGACCATATAGGACTTTATAGGTAAGCACCAACACCTTGAATTGGGCCTGGGAGACTATAGGCAGCCAGTGCAGAGAACAGAGCACTGGTGTAATGTGCTCTCAGCGCACCAGATGTAACTGGCAGAATGCACTCCTCGCCACAGCCCCCACCTGGATGTCCAGGCAGAGCTGAGAGACAAGGAGTACTCCCAGACTACGAACCTGAGGAACCAGTGGGGGACGAAACCCATCAATAACAGGGGAGGCCACACCCACCACCTTACCCACCAACATCACCTCCGTCTTGTCGGGATTCAGCTTCAGTTGGCTCGCCCTCATCTAGTCCCACACAGCCGCCAAACACTGAGGGACTACCGGATCTACCGGTATCCAATACTGCCCGGTACTGGGTGTACCGGCAGTATCAGATTAAACCCGGGTAAATTACCGGATTCCCCCCGTACCAGATTTTTTACATTGCGGCCATTCAAATGAATGGCTGCAATGTAAAAAAAAAACAAAAAAACAAACAAACCACAAACACTTTCCNCTGTGGGCAGGGGACGTGGCCTTTGCAAGTCACATGAGTTGGTCGCGCATGCTGGGGAGCCCTGTTCAGAGGCCAGCCCAAAGCGCTACCATACAGTCCGTGGCAGGGAGAGTGTGAGGCGGCTGCCACGGTAGCCACACTGGGCGCCACCCGTTAGAATCCCTCCCCACTTGCTTCACCTGAGTGGGTCTCTGCAGATGTGCCACTCAGCGGCCATGGACACCCGCCCACCACGGCCTTGCTCATTTAAAAACACCCTGTGAGGTTTGTTGTGCTAAAGCGATGAGTGGCGGCTGCATGGACTGAACCCAGACTCCAATGGGCTATTGTCTTTTCATTTGTTTTTACCCATAGTCAGGCTCAGACTGGGCTTGGGCCTGATTTTGTAGCTGGTGTGGGGCTCTGTCCCAGACAACAAAGGCAAGCAAAGTATAAGAAATATCAACCGGGACTTTCATTCTGTCATAGAACCTTCCCCTCCTGGGAACAGGTCATATGAAGAGGTTTGGTCATTCCACAAGGGCTGTGCTGAGTGTTCCCTTCCCTGCTGTTAGCAAGTTGTGTGTGAGCCAGGCCTAAGATTATTGCTAGGCGTAATAAAGAGCATGGCAGGAGGTGACAGTTGAAAGAAATCGGTGCTGTTGAGAACTTTGGCTGCTTTTAATGCACCTTGCACAATTTGGAGGGGAATTTTAGCTACCTGTAGAAACTCCGTTTATTACTAAGAAAGCAACACTGGCCTGAAAAGGTTAGTTTTTAATTATTATTATTATTATTTATTATTTAAATTTATTATACTTTTATTATCCATGTTATGTGCTGATTGTAAAGCAATGGCATGGTCTACACTATTTCCATCATATACAAAGATCTTGTGTCGCCCCCCTGGTGCCCTTATTACATTCTTATTGCTTGTTATCCCCTGAATTACCTCTTTGTGTTATGCAATGTCCATTTTATGTGAAATATTCCCTCTATTAGGGATGTCTCTATTACAACTTAACAATGATCCCCCTCTAATACCCCTCCCACCCTATAACTACCGCTGTCTCACAATGGTGTTACCAGATCTCTTCAAACAGATTTGCATTGTCATCCTTCTCCACTCTCTCTCTCTGCATTACTTTCATGCATGGAGGCAGGTTGCTACAAAGTTCTCCCGTCTGCCGTGTAGTCCTGCGGATATTTTTTCCATTGAGAGCAAGTACTACAGATGGTTCATCCATTCTGCGAAGGTAGGTCCCTTTTCAGCTTTCCACTTTCTAGCAATTAGGCTGATGGCTGTTAGGCACATTTTTTTGCAAGAGTCTGCTTGCCTCTGGATCAGTTGTGATTCAGGATAGATTCCCAGTAGTCCAATTTCTGGAGTAAAAGTTATTAACGTGAAAAAGTTATTTTTACTGGTCCTTTTTACCTCAAGTTTCTACAGCCCTCTTTACCAAACATGCTTGGGGTAGAAAAAAACAAATCCCTGGAAAATCTCTCAAGGTGTTTCTGCTCTTCCTGACATTCAATCTGTTTATTTTATTTTTTATTTTATTAGCATAATTTATATCCCGCCCCTCCTGCCATAGCAGCTAGGGCGGCTAACAATAATAAAATTAAGTTAAATATAAATATAAGTATAAAATACAACAAATAACAATCTAAATAAAACAAAACATAAAACAATCCATATGGGGAATGTCAAAGAAAAAAAGGGAAAACAAAAACCCCAACCACCCTAACCCTCACCCCCCAACCTTCACCCAACTCCCTCACCATAGGTCTGGTGGAACAGTCAGGAACAGTCAGGTCTTGCACATTCACCGAAAGGAGAGGAGATCTGGGGCCACCTTGGCCCCCACTGGAAGGGAGTTCCACGGTCTAGGTGCGGCCACCGAGAACGCCCTCTCCATAGTCATCACCTGAGCAACTCAGGGGACTTCAAGACAGGCGCTCCTGGTGGACCGCAGGGGCCGATCCAGAGTCCAGGGAGTGAGGCGATCCCGCAGGTAGGTCAGGCCAAGACCATATAGGACTTTATAGGTAAGCACCAACACCTTGAATTGGGCCTGGGAGACTATAGGCAGCCAGTGCAGAGAACAGAGCACTGGTGTAATGTGCTCTCAGCGCACCAGATGTAACTGGCAGAATGCACTCCTCGCCACAGCCCCCACCTGGATGTCCAGGCAGAGCTGAGAGACAAGGAGTACTCCCAGACTACGAACCTGAGGAACCAGTGGGGGACGAAACCCATCAATAACAGGGGAGGCCACACCCACCACCTTACCCACCAACATCACCTCCGTCTTGTCGGGATTCAGCTTCAGTTGGCTCGCCCTCATCTAGTCCCACACAGCCGCCAAACACTGAGGGACTACCGGATCTACCGGTATCCAATACTGCCCGGTACTGGGTGTACCGGCAGTATCAGATTAAACCCGGGTAAATTACCGGATTCCCCCCGTACCAGATTTTTTACATTGCGGCCATTCAAATGAATGGCTGCAATGTAAAAAAAAAACAAAAAAACAAACAAACCACAAACACTTTCC
>QEPC01003261.1:2803206-2844987 GCA_003113815.1 Sphenodon punctatus
CCCCCCCCCCCCCCCAATACACCCCTTTTGTCCAAGGGACTGTGGACTTTGCTAGAGTATGAAATGTTTTCTGTTTAGCAGGCCTTCTTGTGTGTGTGTGTGTGAGTGTGTGTGTGTGTGTGTGTGTGTGAGAGAGAGAGAGAGAGAGAGAGAGAGAGAGAGAGAGAGAGAGTGTCTGGGTGTGTAAGGAGAGGAGGGGAGAGTTTGGAGGGGGAAAAAAGCGTTGGCTCTGTCCATGGTCAAAGTAATTCAGCTGTAATCCGCCTTTCTCTTCCTCTCCTGGAGCTCCATTCATATTCTAATCACAGCTTTCCCTTCCCTAAACCAGCCACTTTATCAGAGCCCGAGCTTTGCACTTCTACTTCCCCTTCCAGCCTTCAGAGGAAGGAACTAACTCGCTCCCTTTGCAATCCCCAACCTGGCTAAGCTTTAAAAGGGCTCTGGAAAAGTTGTCTTTTAGAGTCCCAGATAACTTTGGGGATTTATTTCGAGCTTTCATGCCTTGCTTGGTAGTTCCTCTGATCAGTCTCCCCAAGCCAGACAGGCCAGGTACATAAGACATGCTTCTAACATGTATGACACAAACAGGGAAATGTGTGGGCCAGGGCCATGAGGTATTAACACCTTGGTAACTTCTCTTAACTTACTTCACCCTCCCAATGCAAGTGTTAGCTCCAGCCTGCCTGGGGGAGGCGGGGATGGCCCTTCCCAAGCCCCACTGGCTGCTGGAAGCTCTAAGCCAATTTTGATCTCAGCCTGTAATGAGCCAAAGGCTGGGGGCGAGGGGTGGGGTGTGTGGAAAGGCTGCTGGAGCTTTAAATAAGAAAAACGTTTCCAATGCTCTAATGGCAGGGGGAAGTCGGCGTGTTGGGATTGCGTAGATCTAAAGCCCCCCTTTTCGGAGGCAAAGCTTTTCTTATTCAAAACAGCCCCACAATGGGCTTCACATTGAGCCTTGCCACATCCCCATCTGACTAGCAGCCATTCATCAGGCTGGCTGGCCTATCAATGACATTTCTCCCATCAGGACTCCTATAAAATGATGCTTTTTCCCATGGAACATCCGCAAACATTTTGACGGGTCTGGCTTTGCCCTGCTGGATTACTGAATGTCCCTCTCTCTCTAACCTCTCCCCCCACCCGATCCTTTCTCCCTCTCTCTCTTCCTCCTCTGTGCATCTCTGAGAAAGGGGATCTCCACACCCCGGGACTTTGGGGCTTCTGTACTGTCCATGGGAAGAGCATGCATTGTGGGTTGCTGGAGGAACCTGACATGGATTCCACAGGTCAGTGCATCACTGGAGCACTGCTCTACCAGGGCAGGCAGGCAAGGAGGGGCTGTCAACTTGACAGTGAGCACTGGGGCTGGGGGGGGGGGAGGATGTGGGGGGCAGGGAGAGATTCCAGGTGTGTCTGTGTGGGAGCTGTGCGGAATCACCCCTAAGTTGGGTTGCAGTGTGCTTGCTGCCTGATTGCACTGGCAGATGCCTTTCAGGAGTGATTGTTTTTCTTTAGGATGCAGCAGGCAAAACTCCTTTCTGCTGTTGCCTCAAGCTGTGCCTTTGCAACACTGTTCAGATGCGATGCTTTCTTCAAGTCATCTTGCTGATCAAATGGCTGGTGGGAAAGCTGGGAGAGCAAACCCCATGCTTGGGAGAGTTTTGTCTGGGAAGCAGGGATTGGGGGCGAGGAGAGAGCAGAGTGCAGAGTTAATGCGGGATTCCTTCCCCGCAAGCAGGAGCCTCCTGCCCCTGGCACTAGTCCTGGGTAGTGCCAGGGCTGCCTGGGATGTGTGGCTCTTGCAGGGACTCAATGCAACCTGTTGTGGTGCGGATCAGGCTCTCTTTGCAGCTGCCCCTCCCCCAGGAGGTCGGTTTCCTTTGGGTGCCTTTCTCCTTTGGCAATCTCTGGGTTTCCATGCTGCCCAGTGGTCACCCCATGCCCGTCCCTGGCTCCACCAGCAGCAGCCCGAGGACTTTTCAAAGCGCCTCTGCCTCTTTCTTAAGCTTGCAGGGAAATGCCAATAAAACCCCACTTGGAAGCTTTTCTCCTTTTTATCAGTCTAGAAGCCTAAGCCTTTAAGGTAAATTTGCTCGGATTTTATTTAAACAACAAAACGACAACAGAAACCTTGCCTGGGGGTGAGGGGAGGAAGGTAAAGATCTTTAAAGAGTAACATTGCTACAAAAAGACTGGATCCAATCCTGCTTGCTGGCAATGAAGCTGTAATGAGGAGTTTTACTACTGAATGCTGGAGCCATGGCTGAATCTTAGGCCGTGATCCACAAACCACTTATTCTGGAGTGTCCTGTGGGCTTCTCGACGGCATTACTCCAGAGTAAGAAGTTCTTTGTAGTGTAGAGCACGGCTTTAGCGGGCACCCTATCCTGACCCTACCCAGGCAAGACTCCCAAGAAAGGCCTGGAGGATTCTCTCCAAAATCATTCAAACTTTTCCTTCTCTTTATGGAAGAATAGGCTAGTTCCTAGTGGAAATGCAAAAGGAACTTCTGGGTAGGGAAAATCAGATCAAAACATGGAAACCCCTCTGTTCCCAACGTTTTGTATTTGGGCTCAATTTTGTTTCTTTGAAAGTAGCAATCGATTTGCAGAACCCCTCCACTCTGCTGACCGATCCCAGAAAAACTGAACCAGGACAAAAGGTCCCCCGTGGAATTTGACACCCCCCGCAATGCTCACTAGAGATTTTTTTATTAGGGGGTAAAATCACAAAAGGCAAATCGGGGAGAGAATACTGTCACTGCCCTGCTGTGGCTGCAGTTTAACAGCGGGTTATTTGAGATGAACTTTTTACTTGGGAATTTTAGGCAACAGACACAATTTTAAAGTAACGTTTCGGGAAGAAGGGAACTGACTGATACTTCTGATATGAGACTTGTGCTTTTCCTGGACTAATTGTATTTAGCTAGTTTGTAACCCCTTCCCACCCTAGACTCAAGTTGTTCTTCTTAGTCGGGACAATGTCTTTTGGGGAGCTGCTGAGAGGAACTTTCACATACACACCCGCCCGCCAAATCTCAAGGCAGATTTTTCTCTCTCTCGCCGTCGATCTGTAAATTCCGCAGGGTTATGATAAACGGCATGATGATTGATGAGGATCATATTAATCAGAAAACACTTTAGCCTTGGTAAACAGATGGCAAGAAAAGTGGGGCTTGCAGTTGTCTCATTCAGACACCTTAACCTCCTTTTCAAAGGACTTAATCCAATTAACTTTTCTTGGGAGTTTCAGTTGTTATGTAAAGGATCCTTTTGCATTTGGGGAGAAATATAGCTTTATTGGGGGCGAGGGGAAAACGCAGCTGCTTTGGAAATTTCTCTTCTAAAATATTTTTAAAGGTATCATCTAAAAATTCTTTTAGAAAAAGGAACTCTTAATTGTAAAGTAGTGCAATCCCTCGGTAGCGTCTTGCAAAATACACAAAGCGTCCTCAGCTTAAATACAGGCTCCCTAAAGACTCCCCCATTCACACCCAGGATGGATGGGAAGCTGAGCATCTTGAAGCCGGCTCAAAGAGGTTGCCGATGCGCAGAAATGGGGATTTCTCAACGTCAGGCAAACTTCTTTCCTCCCCATGCAATTTTCAGCAGCCGCATGGGGCGTTTAGCAGGGTTTTATACATTTGAACGCGTATGTTTGGAGGAGTTAGCCACTGGCTTCTAGTTCCTACTGGAGATTGTCAGGTTCTCGGTTGGTAACAATGAATTTTTAAAAATGAAATGAAGCCTGGCTATACACATGCAGAGAAAAAGAGAGACTCCTGCATTTTCATTTTACTAAAGAACTGCCCTTTCTAGGGCTCCCTTTTCGTTAGCAGCGGGACGCCGGAGCTCCTCTCCCGAACTTATGGAAGTAGACAAGCGGGAGAAGGAAGCGAAGAAACAAGGGGTTACAAGGAGACGTTTGCATAGGAACAGGGTGCGGGAAGGGAAGTGATGAATCCTTCCCAGACAGCCCCACCTGAATCCCAGACAGCCTGTGCTCAGCTTCCCCCTCCCCCCTCAACCTGTTGCATGAAGAGAAGGGGGGAGTTGTCAGGGCGCCCCGATTGCTCTGCTGAGGCGACACGAGTCCTTTGCAAAGCTGGGCACCTAGCTGTCCGGTTTAGTTCTTGCTGGGGGTAAGAGCGAGGCAAGCGACACTGGAAGAGTTGGAGGCAACTTTTCGCCACTCTTCCATTCCCAGACCAGCAGCTCCAGATCTCCTGCCACCTCCCGTCCTTTCTTTTAAATGTACAAAGGCGAGAGAGGTGGGTAGGGCTGTGACCGTAACTCGTGTGCCGCGCTCCCCCACCTGCACCCATACTCATCTCGGACTCGGACCCCGCCGGCCCCGGGGGCACTCTTGGCTGCGCTCCACAGACCACTTACTCCAGAGTAGCCTCACTGAAACCCGCACTGTCTTTTCCCAGTCGGGACAAATAGCTACCCAGCCCCGCTCAAACCGGCTCCATCCATTCCCATCCTTACACCCCGCTCTACCAACCCCGGGAAGCATCCAGCACCCCCAGACAGACAAGGCTGTTAACTCCTTCCCAACCGCAGGGAAAGGGGTCTCCGTGCGCTGCCCCCGGCTCCCACGCCGGGCTTTAGGAGGAGCCACCCAGCGGTGCTTCTGCCAGACCTTGTCGTTTGGGGGGAGGCCGGGGCAATGTAACGTCCGATCGGGGTAGGCTTTGTACATTTTGTGGGGGAGCTTGGCAACTTTGGGAGGGTTTCTAGCTCCCCGAGCCTCCTCAAACCGACCCCGGTACCAGGCTAGGAGTGGGCCCCTGTAGCCGGGGGTGGGTTGATGTAGATTTCTCAGCTACAATTACAGCCCAGGCGGCAAGTGAAGACAGGCCAACGCTGTGTCTTGCAAAACCCAAGCCCATTTTAAACTGGCATACATCTGCCTACGGCAATCTAGTCTATCGGTGAGGTTTCTCCACCATGACCCCTTCTAGAAGGCTGTTTAAAAAGTTATTTTTAAAAGAGCCGTTCTGTCTTGGTCTGCCTGTATTTCCTTCTGGCTCTGAGCTATTCCATGCCCTCTCCCCAGCCCAGTCTCCCTGCAACCAGGAAGGTTACAAACTTAACAGTAGAACCAAAAGAAGAAAAGAACTTGAGATCCAACATGACAGGAACTGAAGCATTTAGAAAATGCTGTTTTGAAACTCGTGATAAAAAAAATAATAATCCCAAAGTTGGCGAGACACTGAGACTTGAATCTGTTGGGTTGTCAGTAAGGAAGGTGTAAATGTGAGCTGTAGTGTGGGTGATGGGTGTAGTCTGAGCACCTTAGCAGGCAGAAGCATGTCCATCCAGTTGGGTTTAGTTGGGTTTCCATGCGGCTTCCACACAGTTTATCTCTGGTTGAGCTTATCACTCTCTTGGATTGGTTTGAGCATCTTAAAATGGTTTTGCTTTGGTCAGTTCTTAATCTGAGTTACATTAATTTTTTTACACCGATCTAACTGACGTGATAAGACGGGCCTTGAAAGGAGAAACCGACCTCTGACTTGCCGCCACCACAACATAGGGCCAGATCCTGCCCCCTACTTGATTGCAAGTAAACGGTATAGCTAAGAGCAGAATGTGTCTTTTCAAGCATCATGGGCCTCATCATTTGCAGCTTTGAATAAGGGGCCTAGCTAGGTTGGAACGGGCCCTGCTGCAGACGATAGAATGGGGTCCCCGGCCTGCACCCTCTCAGCAGCAGGGGGTGCAACTGCACCAAGGAGCATGCCGCCCCCTGGGCAGCTGCACTGCCTGTTCCTATTATAGCTACGTCCTTGCTTTGAATAGTATATTCCTGCTCACCTACTATAGCCCCTACTGAGTTCCATACTGCGCAATGCAACTGTGCAGAGTGGTGGGCAAGCCTGTCCCAATGGAATCACTAGAGTCCGTGGCCAGTAAGAACTGTCAGCAAGACTGAGAGGGGCCTCATCCTGCTACAGCTGTTGCTATGTGTGGATTTCCCATTGGCTTCCACTGACCCTTATGTGTGCTGCTTGGGGGGGGGCGGGGGGAGCAGTAGAACACGGAGTTGGTTGGGGGCAGAACCGTGCCGCGCTTTCCCACAGACAGAGAAAACTTTGCAAGGAAGCGTAAGTGCTACTAGCAGGTTTCCATAGCCACAGCCCCCCCATGTGACATCTCCATGGTGACTGCAGCGAGCGGGGGGGGGGGCAGCTGCTTGCAAAAGGGAGGGGGGGAAGCAAAATATTATGAGTTTGCAGTTTTTGTGCTTTAAAAGGGGATTGGGAGCGGGGGCACCAAGAGAGCAGCAGTGAGCCCACAACAAAGAGGGAGGGAGGGAGTGGAAGGAGCAAGGATCCAATGGAGCATGCGTGTCTCCCCTCATACAATGGAGGAGCCCCTGCAGCTCGCTGTGAAATAAAACCATCCAGAAGAGAAGAGGAGAAACCCTGCTGAACAGCTCCAACAAATCATTCTTAATCACTCATTAACAATCCTGTCCAAACAAACTTGGGAGGGACATGCATCTCGAGCCATCATCTCTCCGGCCACCTTGGAGAGCAATATTCATTGGAGCCAAATTATGATCCCCACCCATTCTCTTCCATCGGCTCCCACAGCACAACTTTATTTTGTAAAGCGCCTTTGGCTTATGTATGACTATGCCCCTTAAATGTGTTCCAGAGAGAGTTCCTTGATCAATGCTAGAAGAGAACCTAAGGCGGCAAAGGAAAAAAGAGATATTTTCAGCTGAGACTGGGAATAAGTCTGACGACTACCTGTTGAAGCATGCTGATAATATTGGTTTTAGACTCAAATCCTTAAAACCACTCATTCACGAGAGGCCGTCAATGAGGCAACATCCCCTCCCTCTTGAGGAAATATATATTTAGGAAGGGAGGGTGGTTGTCTTGTTTTCAGGACAGGCCAAACAGTTACTTTTCTCTGGAAACAGCCAGATTCTTACCCACCCCACGAATAGTTCAAACCTAAATTTGTACATAACCACGCAGGCAAAACTGGATAGAAATACCACAAGAAACATACCCATTTGGTAGCAAATTATTTTTCTCCCTACCATGAGGTGAAATTTCAGTATTTAAATTTTGATGAAGGAATTGTTCTGATTTAAAAAAAATTAAAAAAAATTAAAGGGGAAGTGTGTGTATGTGTGTGTCTGCATGGGCACACTTACTTTGGGCTGAAGGGGTGCTTTACATCCATAGATTCTCTGTTGTTTCCCTGTGGGTCAAGACTCTCCCTCCCCATTTCTTCCCATCAGGAAAGCTTATTTTTTGCACTACAGAAGTACACCATGTCTTTTCTAGGAAGGGAACTGAACCATTGCCATCTTGTCATTCAGAATGAAACCCTCCAGGAAGTTTGCCTACTTTGCCACAATACGCCAGAGCTGAGGGATACTACTGGTAACAGAATTCTGCAATAAAACCTTTTGGTAGCAAGTGTCTTTTAAAGATTGAACTAGGGACAGCTGTTGCCAAAAATTTTTTATCCCAACACTACTCCAAATGAAATTAAGTGGCAAAACTTTCATTGGCATCAGCAGAAGGGTCACTCAGTTTGGGAAAGGTGGAATTTCCCTTAAACAGATACTGTGAGTGCATTAATTTCAATTTTTGCCCCCCCGAAAGTGTTTTGTCTATGCGAGTTCAATGTTCACATGAGATTGTGACAATATTTTGACATCATTCTGATATCTGATATATTTTAAGTAGCATGTGGGGATTATTATGGCAATTCTTTGAATTAAAATGAAATTTTAGCAACATATCTTTAACCTTGTGTGTTTTATCAGCAAATGATTGTTTCATATTTACCATTGTTAAAAATCTAGAGTTTCACTCATAACGGAAGTAAAGGTCTTTTAATACACCACCAGTGCAAATTTTGAACACTCTTGATGGAGGAGTGATTGGTTATGATCAACAATGTCATATTATGTAGCTTTAGATCTCAGGATTTTTAAATTTGGATTAATCATTTTGTTGATGGGGAAACAATGTATTTCAATTGTCATGTGATGTTTCCAGACCTATGTGCATTGTCTTTTTATGTAGAAAGTAAACTACATAGCTTGAAGAGTACGATATATTTGTAGGGATAATTTAGGCTGAGCTAGAAATGTGATTGGCAGAGGACTCCAACGCCAGTGTCTATGTTTCTTCTTCCTATTTAGGACTATTCCTATATGCTATTTTCACCTTTAAGTCAATAGAAGTGCAAGGAAAGCAGCATTCAATTATATGCAAGGAAAGCAACTTTCAGTTCTATGCAGTCCAAATTTGTTGGTTCTGTTAACTGATTTAATAGAAAAACTTCAATGAAAGAGGTGGAAAAGAAACATCTTTCTGTTTTCCTGTTGACTATAAGATTGCTACCGTTGTTGATAGTAAGGGTTCGATCCTTTTACAGACAAAATGTACATAAAGAGTGGTGCAGGACAGTCCCTTGAAATGACCCCTTTTGTCTTGTCTTGTATCACACTTGCTTGCATTTTAAAACTTGTTAGGCAGAAGTTTTCAAGTGGGCCGACATAATAAGCTCGAAGTTAAAAGTGGGATTTCAAGGTTTGAGTTAAGAATGTTTTTTTACCCTTGCTTCAATTGCTATCCAGTGGTTGCATTTAGAAAGGAAAATAACAGAGCAGCAGATGGTGTAAAGCGAGTTACGCTTTCTTAGTTTTCCATTCCTTGCAGATGATTGTGCTTTTATTTAAAAAAAAATTAAAATGTGTGCATATGCGTAACTTGTAATATGGGACAACTGCATCTGGTGTTTTACAAAGTAAACTACATAACTAGATTTTGGTTTGGGGTTTGTTTTTTAAAGTTATATCAGACCCAATCCTGATGCTTGGCTGGGACTTCCAGGCCAGGGTTACTCACAGTTGGGGTTGTGTATGAAACTGAAAGCCTCTTTACAGCATGCAACTGTGCACTCTCCCCCTCGCACACATTTTGACTTGATGAGCAGGACACTCAGGGCTTTGCTGGAATACTCATTGTCTATAGAGTTAAAGAGGATTATTGTAGTAGGGTACTATTTCACCTATGCACAAGATGGCTGTTTCACTTGTAATATACACAGACACAACTCCAAGACACAAGGATTCTGTACTGTATAAAACAATACTGAAATATGTAATTTAAAACATCCTCATTAAGAAAAAGCCCACCATAACCAATTGATAGTGGAGGGGTTCAATAAAAGATGAGGCAAAAAGAAAAGCAATTAATGAGTGTCAGATTGGGGACACCTCTTAATTATCAAATAGAGCCTTGAAATGTATTGAAAAGTAGGAAGATGGGAAGTGGAGGGATTGTTGAAGCAGCAAGTTTCATACTTAGGCCCACTGCAGTTTTGTTCCCAAGAGAGAACCTGAGGATTTGTGGTGCCTGAGTTGTGTCCCTCTGGTTGAAACTCAAAGAGATGCAGGTGCTCTGAAACAGGCTAAAAACAGACATGCAGCTGGTGCGTTGGCTCTCTGGCCTGGCCATATCAGGACACTGGAAAATCATGCCTGCAGTTGGAGAGCCTTATCACTGCCTGCCTGGCCTGGGTAGAGCCGAGAGCTCAACAAACGGGCAGCCAGCCGGCCCCGCCCTGCTCCTAGTGCCCTGCCCCTCACTACGATGGAGAGCCGTGGCAGCCAATAATAGGCAGCCATGGTGGTCCCCGACCCGCAGCATGTAAGGCAGGGCAGAACAAACATTCTGGTCCACTGTGGCCTGTGTTGACTCACGTGGGCAGCCCTTAGCCCAGACTGTGACTCAAAAGATTTTCCAAGGGCACATCCCGGGCTAGCCCCCTACCCGCCCCAGGACAGTCCTGGGCTAACATCTGGTGGTGCCAAAACAGATGTGCTGGTGGCTCCTGCACCAAAACGGGCCACTGTCACATTTGTTTTTACCCTAGTCGATGCTTGGTAGCCTGGAATGATTCTTTGGGAGAAGGTATAGGGGTGTCATAGAATCACAGGTCAGTATACTGCGGGATAGATTACATGACATTAAACTAAAAATAACTCCAGCATAACTGCATGCATAGGGAAGTATTGCGAATTTCCTGGCTTCACCCCACCCTTCTTCCTTTTTCCAGGTGACTTGTTCTGAATTTGGTGTTTATTGAATTGTAACTGCGACTGAATAACACTGTCAGATTTGATCCTGAAACCCATAACAGCTGAGTAAACTGCCTGTTAAAACTCTAGTTAAGTTGATAGATGGTATAATGGATGTTTTGTGGCTGAGCAATCCTGTAGATTATAGCAGTAGGGTGGCCCAGTAATTGGTGATGATTGAGCCACTTTGGGCATATGGGTTTCCCCCCCCTAATACATACATATTCCAGCATTTGTGTATTTATTTCTGTGTGTGTGTGTGTGTATATTTAACATATATAGTTATTTTCTACTTCTCAAAGAGCTCATCCTACAAGCAAAACTCCTACTCAAATCATTGGGAGTGCCTAGAATCCACAGGGATTCTATGAATCAGGCCTTTGGTGCACAAATGTAACTACTCTGTATCCATTTTATACACACGACTAGCAATTTGAGTCTTTTGCTTTGTTTTCCTCCTTTCAGAAGATAGTCACAGCAAACTCTACTCATGGAACAGAAGTATTAACTACAGTTTGAAAACTCCTCTCTAAATGTGAAAAAATGGCTCCTGTTAGCTCTTTGTAGCAAGCTTTTCTGTATCATATTAAATAAACCCATAATAAGGAATGGGAAAAGGAGCAGCAGGGCTCTGAGGCCCACTGTCTAAAATAATGGTGGGAAAGCTTGTTTGCAGTTTAAAATATTCCAAACCTGGCTAAGAAGGGACAAAAATCTTAGGGTGTTTTAAGACGAGATGCTACCCCACATGGCCACCCAGGAGCCGCAGAGCTCACCCCCATCTGAAAGTAGAGTGGGAGGATGTGCACTCCTATGAGTCACGGAGCACCCACTCATGGCCACGCACAGAGCACTGCTGGGAAATCCAGAGTGCTTCAGGCAGGGCAAGTCAAATAGCTCTGTGGCAACAGAGTCCCTGCCCTTATGAACTGGGCAGCCAGCCACACCAGCAGACTGGTCCACCACCCATGGGGACTTTGAGCAGGGGACTCGCCCTTTGCAAGGTCACAAGAACCGACTGGGGGTGTTGGGGAGCCTGGGTTTCCCAGTGCTCACACCGGAGACATGTCAATTGCAAAGGTCAGCCTGGAGCACTTCCCCCTCTGCCATGGTCTGTGGCAGAGGAAGTGCATGTCAGCTTGCCACCATGTCTGGGGTGGCCATGCTGGGGGTTGCCCATTTGAGTCCCACGTTCCTACGGACGCCACCTGGATGGATGCTCCATTGCAGTGCCACTCAGCAGCCATTCACTTAATTGAGGACAGGATTGTACTTTTAAGGAATTGTCTTGTTTCTTTCACTTTGACCATGGCTAGTTCTTGTTTGTTTGTTTCAGGGGAGTTTTTGGAAAGTAAAATTTGGTTTGTCTAAGATTGCATTCAGTTTTGTGTGAGCAAAATAGCCAGTTCACAGCTCGGGGGTGCATCAGAGCTCGCCATTATTAATATAGGAAGCATCTAACTAAAACTTGCAGCATTAAGGACTTCACCTCAATAGCTCAATGCTCTAGAATTATATTTGGGTTGAATTAATTTTATATATGCTCCTTTGTCCAGTGCTGCAGTTTTAATAGAGATAAAGCTCCCACTGGAGGCAACAGATGCTTTCACTGAATACGTACAAGAGAAAAAGTCGCTTTTCCTGAACTTTTAAACCTTGTCCTTCATGGGGTTTAATTCATTTGAAAAGGCAGTAACCAGTGTATTCCACATGTTCTCCGCACCCATAAACAAGGGTGTGGAAAGCAACATGAGAATTCCCCATATCAGGCATTCCCACATGCTGCTAAAATGTCTGGCTGGGGTGCTGTTGCAGGGGGTGCTGGCAGGCCAGAAGAAGCCAGGCAGGACTGGGGATGCTGCTGGCAGACTGTGGGAGGGAGCTTTTTCCTGCTGGGGATCAGTGCTGATCCTTGGCAGACATCACTTCCCTCCCAGGACCCCTGCAGCAACTCTGGTCAACCAGGACTACTTACTTACATACATTCGGATGGTTGTGTGTTAGCCATAATCTGGGGCTTTGATTCAGATTTTTTGTGTGTCAGTCCCCTTGGGATTGTAGCCAGACTGATATTTGTGTGTTCACAAAAACACAGGTGTTGAGAATAACCATGGAGTTACCATGACATGAGGAATCAGACTTGGTGTAAGGAAGAGTTTGGTCTCAAGTAGATCTGCCCTCAGCGCCCATGAGAAATTGCTGTAGCTTGAGGAGACGTGTCCTCAGACACTTTACTGAGAGCACAATTAAGCTGCTGAAGACAATGGCAAAACTCCTATTGACTTAAATGGTGGATTCACTGCTATTTTTCCTCTAAACAGTGTCCAGTTTTTACACGTTTCAAAATAGCATTTTCTTTTAAGTATTGTCCTTGCATGCACAGCTATGAAGACGGTGCAGTCACTTGGATCCTAACTCATGCGGAAGACTGTGCTTAGTTGATGATCTGCACCTGGAGATTGACAAGGGGAATTGCACCCTGTTAATCCTATTAAACCTTTCAGCAGCTTTTGACATAGTTGATCATGAGGTGGTGTTGACATGTCTGCAGGATCTGGCGGTGTGGGACTGCTCTTGAGTGGTTCCGTTTGTTCCTGTCGGGGCAGTCTCAGTAGGTGGTGATGGGTGACTGCTTGTCGTCCCCTCGCGACCTCCCCTGTGGGGTCCCACAGGGTTCAATCAAGAGGGTCTCCCCTCTTGTTCAATGTCCATATGAGGCTGCTGGGCGAGATTATTTGGAGGTTTGGAGTGAAGTACCATCAAAATGCTGATGACACCTAGTTCTACCTCTCTTTTTTGTACGACTCAGGTCTTGAAGTCTCAGTGCTTACCCAATGCCTGACTGCGGTTGGGGACTGGATGAGGGTGATTTGATTGATGCTGAGGCTGCTTGCCCACATTACCTCAGGTTGCGAATCTCCCGACTGGGAATCTTACAGCGAGCTCTGCACTTGGGCATAGAGGTAAAAAGTCACCTTTTTTTCTTACAAATGACAGGGCTCTAAATCCAGCCCTGTCATTTGTAAGAAAAGAAGCCAAAGGGCCCGGCTGATGATGCTTTTATCCCCACACCCATGTGTAGAGCTCGCTGTAAGATTCCCAGGTGGGAGATTCCCTGCCAGGAGATTCACCACAGGTAACGTGAGCAATCACCTCAGACAAAAACCTGACAAGACTGAAGTGATGATGGTGGGCCAGCCCTGTGACTTGGGGGGAATTGGGACTCCTGTTGTTGATGGGGTCCAGCCCCCTTTGGTCACTCAGGTTCACAGCGTTGAAGCGCTTCTGGACCCCTTGCTGCGCCTGGATAAGCAGGTTGTAGCAGTACCCCAGAGCACTTTTCATCAACTTCATCTGGTGAGGAGTCTGTGTCCTTTTCTTTCTGACTTGGACCTGGCCACTGTCATCCATGCTTTCATCATCTCACTACTGCAATGCGCTCTGCATGGGGCTGCCCTTGATGACTGTTCAAAAGCTGCAGCTGGTGGAGAATGTGGTGGCCCAGCTCCTTTAGGGGATGGGTCAGTGGGAGCACATTACACTGGTGCTCCAGAGTCTGCACTGGCTACTTATAGCTTTCCGGGCACAATTCAAGGTGCTGGTTTTGACCGTTAAAGTCCTAAATGGTCTGGGCCCCATATATCTAAAAGTCACCTTTCCTACCATGCCCCATTGTGACCCCTGCAGTAGACCAGGAGCACCCTCCTGTGGGTTCCATCTGCCACTCTTGTCTGTATGAGGGGGGCATGCAGGAGGGCGTTCTTGTGGTGCCCCAATGTTGTGGAACTCTCTCTCCCTGGAGGTTCGTGTGTGTCCGAGCCTGAGCATCTTTTGGAGGCCCTTTCTTTTTAGTAAAGCATTTGGCAGGTGGGGATAGGGATTGGGTGGGAGGTTGTTACGTAGTTGGTGTTGGACTGGGTAGGGATTTTTGTTGGGTTCTATTTTAATGTCTTTTAATTGTGTTTTATGTTTTTTGTGTGCTGCCTTGAGCCTTCGGGGAAGGGTGGGGCAACAATGTAAATAAAGAAAGAAATGTGTGTATTCCTGTTATATTGCAAGGAACTGTAAGGCATGTATAACAAATACTTGCAGAAGGAAAGGCTTCTCGAATCAGACCTGCATAATCAAAACACAGAAATGACCATTTTCTCGATAGCGGCTGTAATGCTTACGTTCCGGTGTGCATTTAGAGGGCCAGAACCAATAAAACATTGAAGTTAATGAGAGCCTTACATGAGAAATCTTTCCACTGAAGTTGAGTAAACAGAAACAGGATCAACCTCTTATCCTGTCCCATCATGACCCCTGTGGTCAGCCAGGCATTCCCCTTTTGTGTACCACTGGTACATCAAGTCCATACACCAGTGGCTGCCATACACACTATGGAACTCCCTTCCCCCAGAGGTTCCTCAAAGCCCAAGTCTGAGCATTTTTGAAGGCAACGCAAGACCTTTTTATCTGGCCAAGCATTTGGGACAGGGATAAGGGCTTGGAGGTGAGAATAGGGGACTTTTAATTGGTTTTATGCCTATATATATATTACATGCTTTTATTTGTTGTAACCTGACCTGAGCTCTAGGGAAAGGACGGGATGTAAATTGAAATAAACGAATAGCACATTTATACCATAATAAAGGGAATTGCATTAAAACAGTCAAAAGAATGAACACTATTAATCTCAATTACACCAAATGAAGAAGATAAGGCAGGTTGGGTATTTTGAACCATTCATTATAATGTGATACCCATAACTATAGTGCTTCGTAAAATTAGATTTGCTTCTCTGTAAATAATTAACAAGTGGAAACCATCTTCACGCTAGGCCACAGGAGGACACACAAACTATTGGTGTCAGGGGTGTAGCTAGCTACCAAGGGGCTCAATTGAGCCTGGTTCCCATATTCTGAAGGGGCCTTTTGTACATTTTCAAGCTGTGTAGGGGGGAGTGGGACCAGTACTCTGGCCCCACCCACTCTGCGAATTTCCTAGTGGCCCTTTAGCCACTTACAAAGGACCCTGCTAAGGAAAAGGTTTTAAGAGCAGGTAAGGGTGGAGTGTTTCCTCCCCATCCACACTTCAAACTTTCTTCCTGGCGGAGTTTAGGTTGTTGCCATTCCTGGGATCTCGGGTAGCACTGCCTTCATGGGCAAACCCTGCCTTCACCCTGGATACCCCACTTCTTGCCCTCCCACCCCAGAGAACTCACCTCTTTGTCCTTAGGTGAGTTCCCCTTCTCCCCTTTGTCCTTTATTGTGTGACACAGTCATTGCATACTTTTAAAATCAAGACAGACAAGTATAAATATAAGCCCTTATCATCAGTAAATGGCAACAAGAAAAGGAAAAGCAATCAAAACCTAGCTACAGAATAGATGATAACCTTAATAAAAATATAAATTTAAATAAAATGCACTTTAGACAGAAAAATTTACAACAAATAGGAAAATTTTAACCACATCATGTCCACACATCCGGCAGCTACAGAATAGATGGTAACCTTAATAAGAGTATAAATAAATGCACTTTAGACAAAAAATTTACAACAAATAACAAAATTTTAACCACATCATGTCCACACATCCGGCAACTACTTTAGGTAAGAGGCTGGAACTTAAGGAATTTGTCCCTTGTTGCGAAAGCCTCAACAAGAAAAACAGAGACCGCATCCGTATATTTGGAATTGGTATCTGAGAGGAAAATGTGCAATAGCTCAATACCAGTTCTCCCTGGGACCTTCTCAATGAGGGGAACCAAATAATTTTGACGTGGCACATCATAGAGCCTACAAGAGAAAAGAAGATGTTCTACCATCATATCAAAAGGGCACAACCTGTTTGCAAAAGGGATCCCATGGTACCACCCCTCCAAGAGATGAGTACGGAGAACATTGAGGCGGGCATCTTTTTCTTTTTCTGTATTTTCAGAATTTTGATTTGGCAACTCTAGCCCCTGAATCTGTGCATAGTTCCACTGAAGTCTTAAAGCCTTATAGGGCTCAAAATTCCAAAGCATGTGGGTGCACTCCAAAGATATATTGTAGGCATTTAGTTATTTTTTCCTAGCATGATAGGTTTGATGCCCAGGGCCAGAATTACAAAGAAGTTTAGCTCCTGCTGCTGCCACCACCAGTGAGAGTTGCGGAGAGCTGAAGATCTGGCCCTCTCTTTTCATGTCTATATAAAAGGTGGTGTTGCTAACAGACACCAGTGTTTTGAGTGAGAGTCTGGGCCAGGGTTTCCCAAATGTGGTCTCAGCATTCCAGTGAACACAGAGTAACAGCGACAATGCTTGGGCCTCCCCTAATGTAAACATTTTTTTAAAATTGGTTGTGGGTAAAGGCAGCAAAGGAGCTTCATTGTTTGTGGGGGAGGGGGCCAAGCAGGAGGCTGCATTTGTAGAGCATTTTAATCACATGGATGGCGCAGCCTGTTCACCTCTCCTTCTTGCTGGGTCATTTCCACTTTGAGCTCAGTAAACAGACCATCTATTCAGCAGTTAGTATTCAGCACTGAATATTCAATACTAGATTCTTGTTTTGTTGAGTCTTAAGCAAGAGAGAAAGAAGACTCCTTTTTCTCTTTCACGTTCCCTGGGCTGGCTTGCGCTTCCCTTGGAGGAAAATTGAGCCTCAAAGTTCGAGAAACACTAGTCTAGACCTTTGCAAATTTGGGGGCGGGGGGTGGGATGAGAAGAGAGAATGTCAGGAGAAGAAGCTGCATCTGTTACAGGGATTTGAATTGCTAATCTTTCTGTGTTGGAGAGTTTCTGAATTTGGGGTGCAATCCTCCGGCAGGATAGCATGTTAGCAGAAGAACATAAGAAGTGCCATACTGGGTCAAACCTATGGTCCATCGAGTCCAGCACCCATCTCCGACAGTGGCCAGTCTTTGTCGCTTGGAAGACGTATCCAACAGGTCACAATGGGGCGATCCATTTCCTGTTGTTCACTCCCAGCTCCTGACAGTAGAAGGTTACATTCCCCAAAACCTACCTCTGGATAGTAGCTGCTAATGGACCTATCCTCCAGAAATTTGTCCAATCCTGTTTTAAACCTGGTTATACTACTGGCCTTGACCACATTTTCTGGCAACAAATTCTACAACTTAATTGTGCGCTGAGTAAAAAAATACTTTCTTTTATTTGTTTTAAATCTGCTACTTGCTAGTTTCATGGACTGTCCCCTAGTTCTAATACTGTTTGAGAGGGTAAATATAACCATTCCCTAGAAACACCTATAAAGCTCTTCACAACCTTGCTCCCCCCTACCTCTCTGCACTTATCGCCCTCCATACTCCAGCCCGTGCACTTCGCTTCTCCTCTGTCCCTTCTCTCACCCTTCCACGCCTTCCCTGCTCCCCTAAGCGCCTTTGTCCCTTCTCACTTGCTGCCCCCCATGCCTGGAACTCCCTCCCTGTCCACATCCGCCTTGCCCCCTCCCTTCATACCTAAATCCTGTCGCTTCTCCATATGCTAAATCCTGTCGCATACCATATGCTAAATCCTGTCGCTTCTCCCTCCATAACATTGCAAAGATTCGCCCTTTTCTCTCTGTCTCGTCTGCCAACACTCTTGTTCATGCTCTGGTCATCTCTCGCCTCGATTACTGTAACCTCCTTCTCACTGGCCTTCCCCGGTCTCACCTTTCTCCCCTCATCTCTGTCCAAAACTCTGCTGCCAGGGTCATCTACCTCGCCAGTCGCTTCGACCATGCAGCCCCTCCTCTCTTCGCTTCACTGGCTTCCCCTTCCTGAACGAATCCTGCACAAGCTCCTAGTCTTCACCTATAAAGCTCTTCACAACCTTGCTCCCCCCTACCTCTCTGCACTTATCGCCCTCCATACTCCAGCCCGTGCACTTCGCTCCTCCTCTGTCCCTTCTCTCACCCTTCCATGCCTTCCTTGCTCCCCTCAGCGCCTTCGTCCCTTCTCACTTGCTGCCCCCCATGCCTGGAACTCCCTCCCTGTCCACATCCGCCTTGCCCCCTCCCTTCATACCTTCAAATCTCTCCTTAAAACTCACCTCTTTCGCTCTGCTCTGTCTGACTCTTTATCCTGCTGAGCCACTATTCCTATACCTACGATCGGTTTACCCTTATCCTTGCAACATGGACCTGCCTGCTGTCATTCTCATCGTAACCAGGGACCGTGTCTGTTTTATTACTTTGTAAAGTGGCAGGTACACTGCTGGCGCTATATAAATGTTTGTTAATAATAATAATATGTCCCACACCACTCATGATTTTATAAGCTTCTATTATATCCCCTCTCAGATGTCTCTTCTCCAAGCTGAAGAGCCCCAATATGTCCAGCCTCTCTTCATATGGGAACCGTTCCATGCCCCTTATCATTTTTGTTGCTTTTCTCTTTTAACTATATCTTTTTTGAGATGGGGCACCCAGAACTGCACACAATATTCAAGGTGTGGTTGCACCATAGATTTATATAGTGGCATTATGATATTTTTAGTTTTATTCTCTATTTCTTTATTAATAATGCCTAACATTCTGTTTGCTTTTTTGACTGCTGCTGCACACTGAGCTGAGGATTCCAGTGTATTGTCTACAATGACTTCAAGGTCCTTTTCCAGAGTGGTAACTCCTAATTTGGAACCCAGCATTGTGTACATATAGTTTGGAGTGTTTTTCCCTACGTGCATCACTTTGCACTTGTCCGCATTAAATTTCATCTGCCATTTAGATGCCCAGTCTCTCAAGATCCTCTCAGTCTCTGCAATTCCTCACAGTCCACTCGTGTTTTAACTACCTTAAATAACTTTGTGTCATCTGCAGATCTGATCACTTCATTATTTACTCCCTTTTCCAGATCATTTATGAATACATTAAACAGCACCAGTCCCCGGGGCACTCCACTATTTACTTCCCTCTATTGTGAAACCTGATCATTTAGTTCCTCCTCTTTCTTTCCAGTTACCAATCCACAGTAAGACACTGCCTCCTATCCCATGACTTCTTAATTCCCTCAAAAGTTTCTCATGAGGGACCTTATCAAACGCTTTCTGAAAATCTAGGTATATTATATCGACTGGCTCCTCCTTATCCACATTCTTATTTACACACTCAAAAAATTCCAATAGATTAGTGAGGCATGACTTCTCTTTGCTAAATCCATGTTGAGTCTTCTCCATTGTTGATCAATATGCCCATGAATTCTGTTCTTAATAATCATTTCCACTATTTTATCCAGCACCGAGGTAAGACTCACCCATCTGTGGTTCCCAGGATCACCTCTGGAACTCTTTTTAAATATCGGCATTACGTTCGCTACCCACCAGTCCTCAGGTACAGTGGCAGATTTTAGCAATAGACTACAAATTACAGTAGTAGATCTATAATTTCATAGTTGAGTTCCTTCAGAACTCTGGGATGTATACCATCTGGTCCTGGTGATTTGTTACTATTTAGTTTGTCAATTTGTTCTTGAACCTCTCCCAGAGTCATGTTGATTTTGACAGCTCCTCCGATTCATCACCTACAAAGAATAGTTTCCGCGTGGGTATCTCCCCAATAGTTTCTGCAGTGAAGACTGAAGCAAAGAATTCATTCAGGTTCTCTGTAAAAGCCTTATCATCCTTTAGCATCCCTTTTGCCCCCTGGTCATCTAACGGCCCAAGTGACTCTCTAGCAGGCTTTTTGCTTCTGATGTACTTGAAAACGTTTTTATTATTAGTTTGGGCATCTTTAGCAAGTTGCTTCTCAAATTCCATCTTGGCCTGCCTTATTAACTTTTTACATCTCCTTTGGCAATGCTTGCATCAGGTCCTGCACTCCACTTCAGACTAGATCTAAGGTAGCTCCTCCTCCCATTGAATCCAGGACTAGCTGCTCCAAGAAGCAGTCATTTATGGCATCTAGAAACCTTTACCTCCATATCATGCTTGGAGGAGACATTTACCCAGTCAATATTAGGGTAATTGAAATCACCCATAATTATTATAGTTCTGACTTTAGTAGCTTATCTAATCTCTGCTAGCATTTCATATTCAGTCTCACTGTCCTGGTCAGGGGGATGATAGTATAGCCCCACTGCTATACGTTTCCCAGTTACGCATGGAATTTCTATCCACGGAGATTCCAGAGTACAGTTCAATTTCTGTAAAATTTTAATCCTACTTGAGTCAATGCTGACTTTAACATATAGAGCCACTCCACCACCAACTCAATCTACTCCATCATTTCAATAGATTTTGTACCCTGGTATTAGTGTTCCATTGGTTATCTTCATTCCACCATGTCTCTGAGATGCCTATTATGTCTAGATCTTCATTTAGCGCCATACACTCTAATTCTCCCATCTTACTTTTTAGACTCCTAACATTTACATATAGACACTTAAATGTGTTCTTTTTATTTCTATTCTCTTTGGCCCTTTTTACATGGACACCCAGAAATCTGGGTGTTCATGCATGGGTGCCGCCCATGTAAATCCTGCGGGGGTGGGCGTGCGTGCTCCCGCACACGTGCATCCCCATGCATGGAGACACCAGAAAAAACGGAGGTGCCTCCGTGTGTGGGAATGCATGGGGGTGGTGCGTCCGTCTACCCCTTCCCCCATGCAGCACACACGGACTGCAGCACGCATGGACACCCCCTCCACACCGTGTCCCGTGTAAAAAGGGCCATAGTCTTCTCATTATAAGTGGTATTTGGGAATCATTTATATTTGTCTGTTCTTCACTAGTAGTGAGAACAGATGAAAGTCCCACTGAAGACAATGGGACTTGTACCTGTGCCAACTATTAGTATGCACTATGTTGAGGGAAGATCATGCTGTTGGACTGTAAGTTTGTGGGGGGAAAGTCTGTTTCTTACTGTGTCTACAAAATGGTTCCTAGCAGTGTGGGGCCTCAGTTGTGATTGAGGTCTCTAGGCACTACCCTAACACCCAGAAATAATTGAATGTTGTAATTAATGTCTCCTCTCACCTTTTGTGCCTCCCACTGTTCTTGTTAAACCAGGTGATTAGGCCCTGCCTTATCTCTCCTGCCATATCCTGATGACTAGGGTTGCCAGATGAAAATTTCACAAATAAGGAAGTTTATGGTGCTCTGAGTAATAAAGGAGACTCCTAATGTTCTGTGGAATTAGCATGTTCTGCAATAAGGAGTGTTCTCTTACCATAAAGGACAGAGGGTGACCCTGCAAATGAACTCACTGGGGCTTTCTGTCTCCTCTGGGTGTTTTTAGGCATGTGCCTCCCCACCCATCACCCACCTATCATTCATGGCCATTTTTAGACAAGACGAACCCCTGCAGGTCCACCCATCCCACACACCCGTCTGAAGGTGGCACAGGGGTGCACGCACACCAATGACCCATGCACGGCCCATTCATGCCCACTTACGGAGCATCGGGGGGAAATCCGGGATGCCCCATGTAGGGACAGGCCAAAACGTTCATGGGTAGGGTTGCACACCCAGCCCTGGCCCTTTTGAATCCCCCCCACCCCCATACCTGACATGCATGGTCAGTCTGTGGCCGTCCCATGCAGTGCACACGGACCCGCCTTCCCCCCCGTCCTTTCCCTAGGCTCCGACCCCGGAGCCTGAAAGTTGTATGTGTACAATTATGTGTACACAGCATCCATGAAAAAAAAAATCATGTTGCTTACTCCAAAAGACTGCACAAATCACTAAGACAATGCATTCCTATGCTATGTATGCACATGTCCCCCCACCCCACCCCATGCAATTCCATCCCAACTGAGTCCAAGTCCAGTTTGCCTATTAGTCATTCCGTTGATGCCATGACCGCGCAGCATGAAAACTTTTGGAATCATTGCTGGGTGTGCTGTTATCCTGAGAAATAGATCCATGTAATGTTGCACACTCCTGCGATCCGTTCACGTGCCTCCTGCAAAGTGTGTGAGAGAAACTCCAAAAGACTGCACAAATCACTAAGACAATGCATTCCTATGCTATGTATGCACATGCCCCCCCACTCCCACCCCATGCAGTTCCATCCCAACTGAGTCCAAGGCCAGTTTGCCTATGTGTCATTCCATTGAGGCCATGACCGCACAGCATGCAAACTTTTGGAATCATTGCTGGGTGTGTGAGAAACAGAAAATGACAGAGATCACACATTAATCAATGTCTGTTCCCAAGCAGACGGACACTGCCCAACCTTATCTCCTTACTCAGTGCTCTTGTATACCTTCTGAGATTTCATCTGGGTGGTCATAACCCTTTTTCTGGTAATCCATCGCCTCTGCGGTGCACCTCATTATTTCCTCANGAGAGCCCAGGAAGCTGTGTATCCGACATGATACTGACTAGCCGAGTCAATATCATGTTACAGAGCACCCTGCTTCCCGGCTCTCGCTCGGCTCCTCTCCCCTCTCCGGGAGCTGGGCAAGCGAGGCGCTCATGATACTGACTTAAGCTAGTGTGGGAATGTGAAAGGCGCATTATTTAAAATGGCTGGAAAGCGCAAATTAAATGCTGTGTGAATAAATGCAAACACATTTTTAAATTGCCTGCATTTAGAAACACCAGCATTTTTCTGTGCGTGGGAATGCGCTCTTAGTTAGAGGGAAGAGATTCTGAGTGAGAAAGGGATGAGGATGCAATTTCACTCATGACTGATGAGCCTTTTGACTCATGACCAGGGAGAGCCTGATGGAAGAAGTAGGTTTTCAGGAGTGATTTGAAAGTTGGGAGGGAGGGAGAAGAATGAATGTATCCAGAGAGGGAGTTCCAGGCATGAGGGGCAGCAAGAGAGAAGGGGCAAAGACGCTTAGAGAAGCAAGGGAGTCGCAAACAGACAAGGGTAGGGGCAGAGGAGGAGCGAAGCTCCCGGACAGGAATGTGACGGGATACAAAAGCAGAGAGATATGGGGGAGCAAGGCCATGAAGAGCCTTGAATGTGAAAACCAGGAGCTTGTGTTGAATGCGTTCCCGTAGAGGGAGCCACTGTACAGCAGAGAGGAGGAGCTGAACATGGTCAAAGCAACAGGTGAGGTGAATGACTCTGGCAGCAGAGTTTTGAACGGAGATGAGGGGGTGTGAGATCAGAGCAGGAGACCAGTAAGGAGGAAGTTACAGTAGTCAAGGTGAGAGATGACAAGAGCTTGGACTAGGGTTTTTGCAGTGGCAACAGTAAGGCAGGGCCTGATTTTAGCAATATCAGAACAAAGTGGCAAGATTTGGGAACCGCCAGAATCTGAGGCGTAAAGGAGAGGGAGGAGTCAAAGATGTCTCTTTTTTTTGTTCCCATGTGCCTCCTTTTTCATCGCCTATGTATTTCCCTTTCTCAATTGTCAGTCTTCTTTCATGCTCCCCTTGTGTTTTTCCTCTATGTTCTTCTGTCTTTCTTTGTCCTGTCTCACTTTGTCCTCATTGCCTTTCTGTCTTCATGATGTACCATCGTACTATACTAAGATGGTTTGGTTGCTGAAATCAGCAAGTTCTGCTGTAGAAAAAGATGGGAACTTGGTGTAGGCCTCTGTCTTGGTGACTCACAGATATTAAGTGCAGCCAAGCCACATTAGCTATGAGCAATAGCGAAACAGAAGTGAATTAGTGTTTTGGAGTGTGTATGCTTTGCCACATGCAGTCGAGAGGGTCCAGAGTAGTCATGACAACTAGTCAATGGACAGTGAACACTGTCATGTGTCAGGGATATAACCTTCTGTGACCTTCACTCATGTTCTATGACTGGGGCTGAGGATTGAAGACCACATTCTTATTAGCATTCCTGTGTGTCATATGTTAATTATACATTGTTAGGAGTAAACTAAATATTTGGGAGAGAAATGGAGCAAAACTTGCCATCCTTCAGTCTGGGAAGGAACAAGGTAGAGAAGTGGAGGAGGTACTTGTAGCTCTTTCAAATGTTCTTGGAAGGAAGTGCTGTGGAAAAATTGAAGGGACTGAAATCCTACCCAACCCAGAGGTGAGAGGAGATTTAAAATAAATTTTAGTGAGGGTAATATCTTGATGTGCAAAAAAATGCCACTTTGGAAAATCACATTCTTTTTACAGAAAAATCAGCTGTCAGATGAGGCGGCTGACAATTGATGTTAGCGGCAAGCCTGTGTTTACTGCACTTCAGCACTGCAAAGTAAATTAGTAAATTGCCTAGTTAGAGATGATAATAATAATAATAATAATAATTAATAATACATATTATTATTTATTTACGGCAATCGCCAAATTATAGTTAGAGATGGGACACTAGAGACAGGTAGTTCAATTTATAATGTTTGCACTGGCAGAGCACTTTGAGGAGAGAGCTGCAAATTATTTAGTGTAACTGATGACTAGGTCAAAGCATAATTTTGTAGGAAATATAAGAGACATTTTTTTTCCAAAGTGCACCAGAAACGTGTAGGGCTAGTGTAGAGATTCTCAACCTGGTGCTCGGAAGCACCAGAGTGCTCAGGGGATGTGTGAAAGTGCTCCCCAACCCAGCAGTCAGTAGTGCCTGGGAGCACTTTCATACAGGTGAGGCATCAAATTGAATTAAACTAAATTGCAGAGGGGAGACTAAATCTATGCAAATCACTCATGCAAATTATGCCATGCTTCCAAATAGTCACATACGTCACTCCAGGGATGGTGACTGAAAAAAGGTTGAGAACCTCTGGGTAGTGGATACCTCAAGCAATGGAAAACTACAATAAGCACACCTTACTAAAATGCACAGCAGTCATAAATACTTACTGGGAGTATCCAGATACATTTCTGAATATAATAGATGATGAGACTGTAGAAAAGATGTTTTGTCATGAACTCCCCCACAGTATGAGAAATGTTAAACATAATTCACAGCGATCATGAGATTATTAGGAATGGGAAGGACAGAGGCTGAGATGTCCTGTTCTGGTCAGGAGTAGGTGGAAACAGAAGTGATGGCCACGGGGTGGCAGCCTGATCCAGGCTGGGTTGGGAAGCCGCGGTGGACACAAATGCATACTGGGTTGGGCCGTGGCCGGCCACTGGGGAGGGCAGAGAGACACATGAATGTGCGGCCACCGGCCCTGCCCCCGCATCACACCCAGCTCCCCACCATTATGACCAGTCATGGCAGACCCAATCTAGGTCATGTCTGCTGGGCCACAGCAGACATGATAGCCTGCTTTGGCCCAATTGGGCAGACCTAGGCCTGGACTGTGACCTGGACATAGTACAGGGGTGAGAGCCTGGGCTGGCTGCCGAGGGCAATCCTGGGCCAACATCTGGCAGTGCCTGCACAAACATGTGTAGGTGTGGTCCGGTGTAAAGTGGGGCAAAGCGGGCCTCAGCAGCCAAACATCACATTTGTTTTTACCCAGTGACTACTGCTACTAAAGTTTCTAAGTATGAAATGTGGTATTCAGAAGGATTCCTAGATATGAAAATCAGGAGGCAGAATAAATACTGGAATCTTAAAAGATTTATGATTGCCCCAGGTGAGGCAAGTCATTATATTTATACGGAAAAGATTCTCTTGTTAATAAACTGAAGTTTTACTTTTTTTAAATTGAGCTGTCACACAACACACCAAATAACATCTAACACTAGCACATTGTAAATTGCCACTTGCTCACCACAAGATTCCAGCTGAATTAATATCAGAAAATATGCTACAATTAACAGTTTTCTTTGCTGTCTATTCAAACGCGCTGCATGTTACCAGATGTAATGATAAAGACTCACAAATCCATCTTGCGTTGGACCCAATCATGTCACCCCGGGCCCATAGCATTAGCTACACGAACAGACATTCATGTCCCTGTGAGTCCACCAGCTGCTTCCCGGATGATATTACTTAGGACCTTTTTTGCACAGATGTTCCAGCCCCATGTGCGGGTGGGTGGGGCGTCAGTGCGATCACTGCGGCGGGTGGGTGGGTGTGCATGCACGCTTCCGCGCTCTACCCGCCTCCACCCATCACCCACGCATGGAGCAACAGATGTCAATGGCAGATGCTCTGTGCGTGGAGGTGGGTGGACGTCTGTGCAACGGGCCATCCATGCACTGCCCACCCGCTACTGCCTCCACCCACCCCACCCCCACACACTTGCGCCCATTAGAAAAGGGCTTTAGTGCAATGCACCCAGCTGTGCGGGAGAGATGCTGGCTTCAGGCTGACAAAGGACTGGCTGCCCCAGAAGAGAAACTGCAAGGCCTGTGTGGGCAAAGTTTCATTCCAAGGAGAATTCAACTGTAAAAGCACCCCCAGCCCCTTCCCTTTATTCCTCTCACCCCATCACTCCCTGTAAAAGCACCCCCTCAGTCCCTTTCCTACCTGTTCATTATTTCTTCCGCTATGCCATCCCCTGCCTGCTTAGAAACACCAGGGAGAGGTGCAGGAACCAGACTGGCCATTTACAAGCAATACCTAGCATGGTGCCAGATAGCCAGAAACCAGTAGCAGGACAATGCACATCTCTAGATGTAACAGCAGCCATATGCTAGCAACTGCTACTTGGTGTCCATCCACGTGATTTTTCAGATCCCAAACTGTGTTAAGTACATGTGTTTGCATCAACAGACATAACATCCAATTAAAGCTGAAACAAGTAGCTAGCACTGCATCTTGTGACACCCAGCATGTCAAATCCTTACTACACACAGTCATCTGCGGTTACCCAGGACTACCTGCGGTTACCCAGGACTACTGTTTGCCAGCACGTGTACAGGGGAGGGCACTTGCTATCTTGTTATACGCCGACGACATGGCATTCTTCTCGTTGTCTAGGTTGGGCATGAGAAGAATGTTAAGGGTAGTCGGGGAATTCTGTGCAGAGATGCACCTCTCTATTAATCATCAGAAGACTAAGATCATGATTGTTAAAAGGTTCTCCCAAAGACGCAGGCACTTCAAGTGGTCCCTGGACGGGCAGGATTTGGAGCAGGTACCTGTTTACACCTATTTGGGCCTGTGTTTTGCAAACAACTCTAGCTGGCAAAAACATATCCAGCTATCCAAACTTAAATTACAGCGGGCGGTCCTGGGGCTGTTGAGGTTCTGGAGGTCCCATGGGGGCAGGTTAATTGCCCCTGCATTGAGACTCTTTAACGTGAAGTCCAGACCAGAAGCATTGTACGGTGCCGAAATCTGGGGCATGGCATCGATTGAGGGGCTAGAACTGCCCCAGAATGTTTTCCTGAGAACCCTCCTTGCCATGCCTAAGAGTACTCCATCCTGTTTGTTGCGATTGGAGTCGGGTATTTTGCCTTTAAAAGTTAAAATCTTGGAGACTGTCCTAAAATATTGGATTAAGTTGGGGGACATGCCCGAGGGCAGGCTACCCAGGTGCTGTTGTATCGAGGCACAGTCATGGCCAGCAGCACCTACTTGGTCTCAAGGGGTGAAGAACCAGATTAGGACAAATCTTGGACTTTCCCCTGAGATGTTGGGCGCAGTCCATCCATGCGGTAGGAAACAAATTGTGCATAGGCAGCTGGTCGATCAAGCTGTCCAGTTGGACATGGGGAAAGCTGCAGCACTTAAGTGTGCACCCCTGTATAGGGAATTTAAGTACTCAGCTGGGTGCGAACGGTATCTGAGTGAATTGGAGGATCCTGGGTTGCGTAGGGCACTAACACTCATGAGGTTCGACTTGCTCCCCACCAAGGTTGTAATGGGGAGGCGAGTCGGAATCCTGTATGCGGAGAGGCTCTGTCCCTGTACACTGGGCTGCATGGGGAATCTGTTGCACACATTGTTTGTATGCCCCCTCACACAATGCATAAGAGAGCGGTACTTTCCGGCTGGGATTGGCCCAGGAGTGTGCCTAACCCCAGTCCAATCAATGATACATATAGCTTCTTTCAAGTCCCCTGATTTAATTACTATCTCAGCTCTTATGGCCCGTGATATTTACAGGCACCTATCCTGACATGGGGTAAGTGTTTTGGCACTCGCCCCGCGAAGGGAAGGTATGAATGCCACTATGGTTGAATGCATTATATTAACAGGATTGTGGTGATGCAGGACAAGTAAGGCCTGTGTCGCTCCTTATGTATACTGTGTCAGGTCATGGGAGTGTCGGTATTTTTGTGCTTAGGAGTGTCTTTCTCCCCAGCCTTACCACCTTGACTTAAGATCTAAGATTTAAGATCTAGGATAAAATAATGGAGGTAAAGCGTATTGTTGCTCAATGCGTGAGTGATATAATTTGTCTATGAATATGATTGTTGATTGGCTATTGCCATTTGATTTAAAGTGGTGGATCACGGTAGCTCCCCTTGTTGGAAGCTATGGGATGATCCCTTTTGAGTTTCTGTACATTGGATATTTTGTCTTTTGCGTTTTATTTGTATTTTACTCATTTGTAAATTGTTTTACATGACTATGGCGAAAGCTATTTTGCCAAATAAATTGAATTGAATTGAATACACACAGTCAAAGGTAGGGAATTCAGAGCACAAAGGCAGGATAACAAACAAAACAAAAAAAACCCCAACAAAAACCAACAACCAAGTGGATTTAAGGAGCCATATGTTGTAGTTTTAGACTATTATATTCTACTTCGTAGTGCTTCATAGGGATCAGCCTTTGAGGCATACATTCTAAAAGTCTGTAACTTGTCTCTCCTGGATTTTGTAGGTTGCTTCTAGTTGATCATTTTTTTTTGAATTTGTGTGTGTGTATTCAATGTAATGATATCTACTGAGTCAATAGCTACTGACTCCTGCCATGAAACAGGAGGGCAGTTTTTTGTAACTGTCAACTTTTCAGGTGGCAGGCATAGGGAATAAAATATAGTTTCTTGACACACATTGCTACAGTAGATCGAGTTTCCTGAGTTAAGATGATTTTCTTTAAAATACAGGTACTCTTAACTTCCAAAGCTCAGCTACAGTGACCTCTAAGGCCGCTTTTAGACATGTACGGCAAACACGCTGCATAAAATCACGCTGCATGTAAATATCCTGTATGTGGGATTTAGACGTGACATTTCATGTGTTAAAGCCGGTCGCACATTCTTTTAAAGGCACTAATTAAATACCTCAACATCAAGGTATTTAATTTGCAGCTTTACGACCGGCTTTAATGCATGAAATGTCACGTCTAAGGCTGCTTTTAGACGAGCAGGTCGCCATCGTCCACCCGCTTGCGCGATATTTCAAAATCCCACGACACGGGATTACACGAGATGGCTGCGCAACGGCGACCCGCTCGTCTAAAACCAGCCTAAATCCCACACGCCGGATATTTACACACAGCGGGATATTTACACGCAGCTTGCTTGTCACGCACGTCTAAAAGCGGCCTAGGACAGTGGTTTTCAAATTCCTTGCCAGCATAATCCTATTTTGGAACTTAAATATTCTCATGACCACAGACACCAGCAAAGGCTGCTTTTACATGAGATGGTGTATCCTGTGATTTTCTTGCTCCCACGATCTTCCTACGATCTTAAAATCATGCAATTTATTTTCTGGACATCCTTCTCATGAGACGTGTCTCATGCAATTCTTTTCTTTGTGTGTTTTACATTGACGTCACTAATCGCAGGATCTATCATTCTCACAAGTGCAAATTTTGTGCAATTTTCATCTCTTCCCTTTTGCCCTACGCCTACTGCCTGCCTGACTGGTTGAAATCCACAAGCTGGCAGCAGATTTATTTATTTATTTATCTATCACATTTCTACCCTGCCCCTCCTAAAACAGCTCGGGGCAGCTTACAATAAAAAACCACATCTAAAAACAGTTAAAACATTCCAAAATACAACATTAAAAGTATTAAAACAGGGCCGGGAATCATGATAAAACAATAAATAGGGTAAGGGAGATAAAAAACCCTAACCCCCCTCCCCCCTCCCCAAATGCCTGGGCGAACAGCCAGGTTTTACAACTTCGCTGGAATGTCAAAAGGCTTGGGGCCAGGCGAGCTTCCTCCGGGAGGGAGTTCCAAAGGTGTGGCACGGCCACCGAGAATGCCCTCTCCATTGTGGCCCCCCGCTTAACACAAGGGACCTCCAAGAAGGCCCCCCCTGCAGACCGAAGGAGCCTCTCTGGGGCTCGGAGGGTGAGGCGGTCCCTGAGGTACGAGGGGCCCAGACCTTATAGATCAATACCAATACCTTGAACCTGGCTCGGCACGCTATTGGCAACCAGTGCAGAGTCTGGAGCACAGGTGTTATGTGCTCCTGATGACCCGTCCCCAAAAGGAGCCGGGCCGCCACATTCTGCACTAGCTGCAGCCTCCGAACCAGGAACAAGGGAAGCTCCACTTAGAGCTCGTTGCAGTAGTCCAGCCTCGAGGTGACAAAGGCGTGGATGAGGGAGGCCAGGTCCGGGCCGGAGACATACGGACGCAGCCTCTACACCAGATGCAGCTGGCACAAGGCAGCCTTCGCGACTGCCTCCACCTGCTGCTGCAGGCAGAGATCTGCATCCAATATCACTCCCAGACTCCGGACCTGCTGAGCTATAGCAGGGCGAGATTGAAATTAACAAGCCAGCGTCTGAGCTGGCCAGCATCAGAGCAAGGTGAAAAATAGCCAGAAATGAACCACGGCTCTGTCCTGCTGATTTCCACGCCTGCTATCCTGCAATTGTAATACCGACAGGCATTCCCGCGTTCTCAGTTTTGTGCAACCATAACATACGTCACTGTAGGAGTAGGATTTTGGAGCCTGGTGATGCATCGGCACTCGAGGCATAACTCGGAGGCTGAACACGGAATAGCGCACTCAAACATGCAATTAACTTGTGGGAGCAAATTACAGTCCCGCAATTAGCATCTTGTGTGAAAGCAGCCAAAGACTAGTATGCATGGGCACTGGGAGAAGGATCAAGAGGGTGTACTTGCTCCTCCCACCCCAGACTTGGTTGCCCTTTCCCATTCCATAGCCATGGTGATGTTCCAGTGCTCCAAAGGGATGTGGCCACATGGGAAAGGGGTGGGAGAATCCCTTTGTTCCCCCCTTTTCTGACATGATTACACCCCTTTCTGAAGTGACCATGCCCCCACCAGAGCATTGTGACATCATGGCACCCTGCAAATTTCTGGTGGTGCCCTTGCTAGTGTGCCATCAAACCCCTTCTCTCACATGCACACGCACAAACACTGCTTTTATCTCCGCCCACCTCTCTCGCACCCAGAAAACACTCACACTCGCCGCCTCCTTCCCTCACACTCACTGCAGCTGCAGAGGGTTGCAGGCCCTTTAGCCCCTCCCATCCAGGAAGTGCTGGGAAGAGGCAGGGCGGCATCTGTTAAGCATCATCAGCGCTCCAGTGCTGATGCTGGCAGTGAACTCTGAGACTGCTGCTCCTGGTATCATTTGGGAATCCATCCAGGGGTGTAGCTAGCTACCATAGAGCAAAGGGGCTTGGTTGAGTCCGGGCCCTAGACTCTGAGGGGGCCTTTAAAAGTGGCCTGAGCATTGCTAGGACATTTCACAGTGGGGAGGGGAGGGAGCAGGGCCAATACTCCACCTGCCATGCCAAGGAGATGGGTGTGTTTTGTTACACCGACGGTGCTTCATTGCCCACTCTGACAATTGCCTAGTGGCGCTCAGGTCGCTTGCTGAATGGCCTTGCCAAGAAGGAAGTTTTCAGAGTGAGTGGCAATGGAGTGCTGCCCCCTCCCCCCCTTAAAGCTTCCTTCCTGGCAGGGTTGTAGCTGCTCTGCAGGGTGGGAGTGGGACTCTGGGAGCTCCCCTCCCTGGACACCCTGCTGTCTTGCCCGTGTGGGGGCGGGGGCTTAACTGGGACTTGAGCCCAGTCCTGCCACAGTCTTACTATGTTACTGATTCCATCTGCAGATGAAGCAACCCTGTTGTACCCAACGATACATATGCATGCAGCTTGCTCCTGCTATAAACCCTACCGTGCCCTTATCAATTCCCTAGTGCATGTAAGAAGCAGTACTTGTTATTAGCCAGACTGTATGCCTCCCAGCTTTGCTCAGATTATTTCTCTGTATTACTTATTGCCCCACTTAAACTGGTGCAAAAAATGGCGGTAGAACCTGACTCAGGCACTCCTTGACAAACTTTGAGATACGCTTTAGGGCTGAAATGCAATCTCGATTTTCTCTCGATTCTCACAGAGAATCAGTTCTGGACTTTTTAGTGAGAATCAATAATCGAGAAAAACTCCGATTCTTGACACTCGGTTAAGAATTTTCTCTCTGTTTGCTGCAATTTACCGTGTCCTGTTTACTGTGATTTACTGTGTACCATATACTGATTTACTGTGTGCCCTGCTTACCATGCACTGCATTTGTCCCGGTAATGTGCATGCACAAAATGACTGCCGTTTTCCAAAATGGTGGCAATGCCATCTTGGCTGGTGCCATCTTGGAGGAGGGCTGCACATGTGCAGAACACCTGCAGTGGTCATTTTGCACGTGCACATTACTGGGAGAAACGCAGTACATGGTAAATTGGTACACAGTACACTATAAATCATGGTAAACAGTAAATTTGGATGAGATTCTCACTGAGATCTCAAACCATTACCAAGATCTCAGTAACAATTTCAATTCCCGCAAGATTTTTGTGAGAAACAAATTGATTCTTGTTTCAGCCCTAACAAGCTTATTAGCACTGAGAGGTCTACTGGACTAAAGAAAGAATCTCAATGGGTGGGATAATAAATACTTTATAACTAGACTATATACCACACGGTAAGACACAATCCACCAGTGGTCCCAGAAAATGGTAAAAGTAACCAAATAGGTCTTCTACATTCTAACAACTGTGCTGTTTCTGGATAGAGGTGTATGTAACTAAAAGGATTACTACCAACCTAGTAAATGTTTGACATTTAAATTATCACCATTAGGCTTGACAATTAGCTCTCATTGGGTGTTAGAACACAAGATGGGGCCCCACATTGATCCCCATTTGCCCCAGATTTACCCAGGTGATGGACAGCTGCCAGATGTTTGCCCTGTTTTGTGCCAGGGCAGCTCCACATGGCATAATCGACAGAAAGACAGGGCATGCTATAACCCATCCCGAACTGGGACAATGCGCTGCCCCGGGGCTGCCTCCTGTCTGATGGGGGGTATGGGGTGGGCTGCGTTTGCACCATAGAGTCATGGTTACAACTCTATGGTTGGGGAGATGGTGCATGGGCAGACCACAGCCAGGGGAACCACCAGCCTGTTTGCTGGGGTCCTTGAGGAGCTCACGCAAGGTGATTGGGGTGGGGAGTCCAGTGGGCTCCCAGCCTGTGTGTTAACAGTCATTGAGATAAAGGAAAAATGCATCTTGTATTACCATTTGATTGATTTTTTTCCTGGGGTAATTCCAAGAAAGTCATGGGTGTTACACCAGGAATAAATTTGACTCATTGTTTCTATTTTTGTACTCAGGAGACAACCAGGACTTGGCAATATTCTAGTTACATTTAGAAGGGTTTGTTAGTTAGTCTGTTTGTTTAAAAATGAAATGGGTAGAACAATCCTCCACTATTAAAGTCAACTGGATTTTGCCATTGACTTTAATGGTAGAGGATTCACTCTTAGATACTTTAAAATTAGATGACTCCATGAATAAAGGTTCATGTATATAATTAGGATTGTTCTTTAAGTACAAAGAGCAGGGGTACGGAACCTTTTCAAAGTATCCGGCAGGAGGAAAAATTAATATAAGCTTTGCAAGCCAGATAGAAGTGGGTGGCAGGGGTGCTTATGAGGTACACTCAAGATGGGGGAAGGAAAGGAAGGATCCAGATCACGGCTCCATGCCATGTATCTAGCCCCTATCCTTGGGTGCATGCCCCCATCTTCACTCCCTTCTGCTGAGCTCACTTTTCCATTGCTTGAAGGTAGGAACTGGAACCACAGGTCAGATCCAGGAATTGGAAAGGAGCCAAATAAAAAAACCAGCCACAGACCAGATTTGGCCCATGTTCCCCTTCCCTGATATAGAGTCTCATCCAAAGCTCATTTAAGACAATGGAAGTGTGTCCACTGGCTTCAGTGGGTTCTTGGCATTTTTCGGTGTTGGTATAACCTGTAACATCTCAGTGACCCATACAGAAGAGTGTGTGTAGTTTTTATGGAGGTTAAGGTTCACAAGTCGAAAAGTCCTGACTTCCTCCCTTAATTCAACGAACTGGTCTAGGTCAAGATGAATTGAGTTGTGGGTCTTTCTTGCTCAAAGAAATATTAGAGTAGATTTGTATTGCTATTTATTTGTCTTACAGTAGTACCTAGAGGTGCTACATGTGGTATGTAACCGTCAAAGCATGTTTGGTGTTGGAATAAGAGTTCTAGAACTGGCGGAGTCCCCCAAAGTTCTGGGGGGATTTCTGGGGGAAATGTTTGCTTTTGTTCCCCATCTAGTTCTAACAAAACAAAAAGTGCCACGTGCGGGACAGAAGGCCCACGTCCCCTGCCAGCCATAGACTCGGAATGTCCCAAGCTCCAGCACCCAGAAGCCCCATCACTCCCTGCTCCGAATCCCACAGTTATTTGCAGGCACAACATAGAGACAGATCTGAGGTGAGACTAGAATTTTCTAGCTATCAGAAGAGTTAGGCAGTGGAATTAAATTGCCAAAGGAAATTATAGAGGCTCCATCACTGGAGGCCTTTAGAAATAGTCTAGACAGACATCTGTCAGGGATGAGGTGGCCAGGAACTAGACTAGCTATGGCAGGGAGTTTACACACAATTTGTGGGCTGGCACACTTTGGATAGACTGAAGGCTGCTGGTGTCTAGTGGGTACACTGAGATGCTGGTCTACACTGGACAGGCAGATAGAGGGAACCCCAAGAACCTTTGTCACAGATGGTATTGTAGGGACAATGGATTCTTCTAATGACAGGGACTGGACTAGATAACCCTTAGGTTTCCTTCCACTCCTAAGGTTCTTTGAGGTAGGGGATTCTATGAGGCAGCAATGGTGGCCCATGGCTGGGCGGAAAAACATTGCCCAGGCAGAAGGCATTGGAGATGCTGTGAGAAGACAGGAGTGGCAGAAAGATGGTGATGGTGTTCTTAGAGCTTGAGGTCGGTAAACTGGTCACAGTCCAAGGCCAACTGCAAGTCCTTTCTAGACCCATGCCACTCACAATTTCCTGGTCCTTTCTGGCTGTTTTCCTTTTATTCCGGGGGAAGTTCACCTCTCTTTTGCCACTCGCTTTGTGGTTCTCCACCTTTCCATAGGACGTCCTTGTCACCAGTGCAGATGTTGCTCATTGCTGTTGTTGTTTGCTTGGGGAATTAGCTCCTGGTGAGGAAAATTGCTTCCAAGGTCTCTGCCCTTGGTGCTCTGGTCTCCACCTGAACAAGCACACAATCCATAGTCCCCCTTCCAGAGGGATGGTCCCTTGCTGTTTCCAGGTACAGCAGTTTAGAGTACCGGGCTGCTGGAATGTCTCCCTTAGGGTCCACAGTCCTCCCGCAGTGGCACTCAGCCAACCATCCCTAGGCATCTCACTGACCTCAGGCCCTAGTTTCCAGACTGGCTGCAGTGCTCGCCGCTAGTGCACTAGTGCCCTGAGGGTCCCTAGCTTCTAGCCTCCCATATAGCTCTTTTCTGCTTTCCACTGTAGCTGGTCCCCATCTTTCCATGGGGTCCAGAGGTTGGATATCATCCCTACCACAATCTCCCCCCCGCCCCTTGAGGTTTCTGGGCCTACTCCTATTTCAGCACTTTGGCCTTGACCCCTCCCCCCTGATGGTTCTTGGTATACTCTGATGTCCCCTGCACCAGGACTTAGCTGGCTACCATCCCCTGCTCCCTCTGAGCCTTGCCTTGTGATCACCCCTTTCTCCAGGCCCACACCCTAGATCAAACCCTCAGCTCAGAGCCTTCAGGTGGAATTCGCCGGCCTCATCACTGGGCTCCTGCTGGCCTCACCAGCCTTCCAACTTTTTCTCTCTAGGCCTACCACCTCCTGAGCTGTTCCCTAGCTACTGTAGGGCTCCTGCTGTCTCAGGCCCCCGCTTTAAGTCTGAGTTATGCCTTAGCTAGTGTCCCCTGCCTTGCACTGAGTCAGGCCTCAGCTGGCTCATGTATGGGTGTGGTTTGTTTATTGTTATATTGTGCAGCCCAAAGGCCATTACAATTTAAAACCAAAAGGAGGTACAAGGCAAATACAAGTAAGACAAATTACCAATACAACTTTTCTATAGCCATAACTACAGGCCTTGCCACAACGAAACAAAACCTATCAGTTATAGGAGGTAAAGTGCTGACGTAACCGCTCGGCAAAAAAACAGAATTTTGCTAGAGATCGTGCGCGATCAGATTCAGAGGGGGACAATAATTTTGAAATAAGCAACGATCCAGAGCACTGGGGTAACAGATCTATATGAGGTCTCAAATACTTAGCTCTCAGTGCACGATACGCCGGGCAGTAACAAAACACATGGGACACTTTCTATCGCTGATAAATCTATGGGTGTGGTGGTGTAGAGCACCTGAAGCAGCAGGCCCTTATCCCTGCCCTGAACCAAGCCCTCAGCTGGGCAGATGCCTTCCCCGGACTCCGTGCAGCCTGCCCTGAGACTCCCAGGCCCTCACTGGCATAAGGCCCTGCCCTCCAGGGCCTTCCTGAACCCCTTGTCCTTTCCTTCAGGTGAGGTCAGGGTTCCCACCAACCTCCCCAGCAGGGGGTCTCCAGCCAGTATTAGGGCTCCTCACCCTGCTGTTGCCAAGCTAACACAGACTGCTGGCTGGGTCTCTCTACAGCCCCGGCCCAGGTCATGTGTACCGCCCACTTCCGGTCACCTGACCTCTACTCGCTGGGCTCCCTGTTAACCCTTTCCTGGTCAACCCCAGGTGAGCAAGTGGTGAAGCACTCTGAAGCAGTTTTGAAAAGTCAGGCCACGTATTTAGGTGCTTAAATATGAACTTTGGCAGCTATCTGTGAAAATGTGTATCTGGGTGTACAGCAGAGCTGGGGAACCTTAGGTACAGGAGTCAAATGCAACCCATGGCAAGTTTTTAATTTGACCCTTCCAGTTCCTGGATCTGACCCTTGGATCCAGTTCCTGCCCCCAAGCACTGTGGGTGTTTTTACACAGACGCTAAGTCCGGGTTTATTTTTCTAATCCTGTGCTTAAAAGTCCATTTAAACAAGTTTTCCTGGTATAACAAGCCTGTGTTTACAAATAACTTTGTGCTTATAAAATCTCTTTTTCAATGGTTTATTAGTCCTGGGTTAAAATAAGCCCGGGTTTAGGTCGGTGTAAACAGTAAGTCGGGGTTGAGCTTAAAGTGATCACAGAGACTGCTAGCAAGATCGGACAGTATTAGATAGATACTAGCAAGATCAGTGCTAGTATTAAAACATATTGACTGTTTGGTATACTATCCCAGGCTAAAATTTCAATCCAAAATAGAAATGTCAGTCTAAATGCATAGCATGGAATAATAAACTTGATCATTCGGCCCAGGATAACATCCATGTAAAAACTCCCTGAAAGGGTGAGCTCAGGAGAAGGGAGCAGAGATGAGGGTATGCTCACAAGGTTAGAGAATGGCACAGATCCATGATCTGGACTCTCCTCTTTCTTCCCCACCCTGAGCGCACCCAACCTCTATATGACCCTGGAACTTGTACTAATTTTCAGAGTGACTTCAGAGAGGGAAAAGGGTTCTCCACTCCTGGTGTACAGGAAATGCCTGGCTGCTGATCTAGCTCTACCAATTCACACAAGTTGGTATAGGGTAGCACTGAAACAAACACCAAAGGCACAGCAACACAAGATGGGGCAGGCCCAATTCCCTTCCCATCCCAGAGCAGTCAATTGCAACTGCCACACTTTGGGCCACCAGGGAGAGCAGGCCATGTGATCTGCCCTGCCATGGGGAAACTGGGTGGGCAGGCCGCTGCTACAGATCACACCACGCCCTGGGGTGGGCTAGGGAGTTGGCCACATGGGGCTGGATGCCCAGACTTCTGCTGTGCTGTAGGATCTGGCTCACTGCCACTAGACAGCTGATGGGGACGGGGGAGCGTGCATGCTCCTCCCACCTGCCCCACAGATGATATGGGGTAGGGGGCTCAGGAGGAGTGCTTCTCCAGGGCCTCTTTCCCCCTATCAGCTGTTGGGTGGGTGGGAGGCGCATGCGCACTCTCCAGGGCCCCCCTCCCCCCAGTCAGCTGTTGGGTGGGTGGGAAGAGCACACGTGCTCCCCAATCCTCAGACCCCACCTGGCAGCAGGGCAGCACAGGGACTAGCCACATGAGAGGCTGCCTGTTAACCCACTTTGGGAAGTGTTATCCCACTTTGGGCAACGTTACTATGCGCTGCATCCCTGGTCTTCTCCGGCAGACGCTGGCTGGGTGAATATCTGGCGGACGCTGGCCATACGATTCACTGCATTGCATGATAACATTGCCCAAAATGAGATAATGCTGGCCAAAGGGGTTAACATCTTGTGTGGCTTCACTCCAAATTGATAATTATTCACCTCTTCTGGTAGCTATGCAAAAATCTGAAGCAATACAACAGAAACAACATTCATTTATTTCATTTTCTTGATATTTTGATTCAGATATTCAGTCAGATACCTAAATATATAATCAAACCAAAATATCTGAAACAAACGGAGTGGAAATGAATAGTGATTTGTATCAGCTTCACTTGGATGGATCCAAAGTGGAGCAAAGTAGCTGAATATATCCATTTTTCAGATTATTTGTTTAAGTTCTAATATATTATTATTATTTATTTTATATCCCACCCTAGCCCTCAGGGCAGTTCACAACATATTTAAAAAGTACACATAAGTAACATATAAAAATATCATACTTCCCTCATTTCTCCCATGCATGCTTCAGCATTCCCCAGCTCCCATCATCCCCTCTGACAACACCCAACTCTTCCTTCCCACACACATCCCTGCCATACTCCCATATACCCCCAAACCTTCCCTGTACCTTAACCCCCGTGCAAGGGGTGAGTGGATTTTGTCCTGCAGCTTGATAGATGCAGCCCCTATCTATTTCCTGTTTTTGGAGATGGTGAGAGTTCTATGTCATGTGTTCAAATGAACCCCAATAATGTAGACTTGTCGAAATCTGGTAGAAAAGTTAATTTTGTGGTGGAGTAGCCCTGTGTATGAGCTGTCTTCATCCTTACCCAAAAGATTGCAGAACATGGGTGTTTTTAACTAGCAAGGCATGGTGGGGTGGGGTGGGGTGGGGGGGGGTCGTGGCAACTGAGTGGCATGGCTGCAGAGCACCCACGTACGTGGAGTGAGTGGGGAGGGATTCTGATGGGCGGCTCCAAGGGAGGCCCCCATAGCCATGCAGGCAGCCTCCACGCACTCCTGCCACCATAGACCAACCCTGCAAACAACTCACACGGGCAGCATTTCCTCTGCCCCCTGCCTGGCAATACCCCCACGCCAAGTTCTGCCCAACTGCTCACCCTCTGCTACAACACATAGCCCCAGACACCATGGAAAAATGAAGCTTCAGCAGCCAGTAACCCCTTCCTGCCCAGGAGCTGGTACAGCCGTTGCAGCTGGTGGTGGTCCCGAGCAAGAACAGAGGCACATACTTGGGGTGGGTTGGGGGAGGACATGTAGGAAGCTGCTGTCCAAGCTACTGTTCTCCATGGCATTGACTCTTCTCTCATGCATCGTGAGGAAGGATCGGTGTGCTTTGAGCCAACATGGTCGTGTGTTTCACACGCATGTCTTTTAAAAGCTCCCCAGCAGGGCTGTGGGTGGGATCAGGGAGGCAGCCGGCTGTGGACCTGCCTGCTGGCATGGGTGGGTGCCCTGGTTCATACGAGCAGGAGATGCATGGGTGCCTGTCCCCATGCGCTTTTTTGGCTTGCCCCTTATGGCGTGCTCCAGATTTTTCAGCATTGCCCTGTGAGTGGCCACGAGTGGGTGCTGTGTGGTTCCTGGGAGCGCACATCCCCGCACACCACCTTAAACTAGCAGTTGGATGCGTGGTTAATGGGTGGCCATGGGGTGGCATGCCTAATATAAGCAGATTTCCATTACTCACTTCCTCATTATGTAGACCAGTTATAGGATTGCTTTCAGTCACATGCTGGTTAGACAGATTTGTCAACAGTCTCTTGAACATTTAGAGAGGATCTGTTTCTTCCACAAAACTTGTGGAAACAAGCCTTAATAACAGAATTCATACAAAAATTCTCAAACAACTTAGGATATAACCCTCTACCATTAAAGTCAATGGAAGCTCTGCCATTGACTTCAGTGGATGGAGGTCTGAATCCTTATTTTGGATTAGTCCCAGTGATGTCAGTGGGATTACTCTGGAGCAAGTGAAAGACTGCAGCCTTAGATTTGTTTTTTTTTCCTTGATGCTTCACCGGATCATATTATTCTTCCTAGTTGAGGGCAAGACTGCCAATGAAAACACAGTGCCAATAGCGCAGCAAGTGGTAGTGTGGGTGATTCAATGCTAAACGGAGTGTGCATTCCCTACCCATTGAAATCAATGGCAAAGCTCCCATTGATGATAGTGAAGGAGTGTGCCTTGAGTTCTGAAGGAATTCAAATATGAAATTGTAGACCTACTACTGGTAATTTGTAACCTGTCGCTAAAATCTACCACTGTACCTGAGGACTGGAGGGTAGCGAATGTAACACCAATATTTAAAAGGGGCTCTAAGGAGATCTTGGAAACTACTGACCGGTGAGCCTGACATCTGTGCTGGGCAAAGTGGTGGAAACAATGATTAAGAACAGAATTACTGGGCATATTGATAAACATGGCTTAATAGGGAAGAGTCAACATTGATTTAGCAAAGGGAAATTGTGCCTCCCTAATCTACTGGAATTTTTTTAGGGTGTAAATAAGCATGTGAGTAAAGGTGAGCCGGTCAATATAGCGTATCTGGATTTTCAGAAAGCATTTGATAAGGTCCCACATGAGAAACTCTTGAGGAAATTAAAAAGTCATGGGATAGGAGGCTGTGCCTTGTTATGGATTGGTAACTGACTGAAGGACAGGAAACAAAGAGTAGGACAAATGGTTTTCACAATGGAGAGAAGTAAATAGTGGAATGCCCCAGGGATCTGTACTGGAGCATTTTTTTTACTGTGTATAAGGAACAGTTATTTACTTTCTCAAATACTACTAGAAGTAGAGGATACCCCATGAAACTAAGGCCCTTTTTCATGGGACATGGCACGGGGGGATTGGTGTGCGCCATGGTCGGTGTGCGCTGGGTGGGCGGGAGGTTCTGACGGGTGCACACCGACCTCCCCCCACCGCCACCCATGGAGCCTCCTCTGTTTTTCAAGATGGCTCTGTGGGTGGGTGATGGGTGTGGATGGGTACGCACAGGAGCGTGCATGCACACACCCCCCCACCCAGCTGCGGCACGGTTCACACGGGCGGCAAACATCCATGAACTGGGTGTTCATGGGTGTTTGCCGCCTGTGTAAAAAGGGCCTAAGACCGCATTCCCATCTTCAGTGGTCGGTGGGTCCCCGCGTATTTTGGCTCCAGGAGAGAATCCAGAAGCCAAAATATGCTCAGGGTTCGGCTGGTGTGAAAGCTCCACCACGCAGCTTTGGTGGCAATTACCTGCAAAGGTACAGAGCAGGGAAATCTAGCTCTGTACCTTTGTGGGTAAGGATGTGCGAACGCGATTTGGAGTTCGCACCAAACTCAGCCAGTTCGGACACCCGAACCGAACGCGAGAAACCCCGAACAGTTTGGCCACGTTCGGATGAGTTTGGACGCATTCGGGTGGGAAAACCTTGGCTGGCAGGCCCGGGGGGGGGGGGGG
>QEPC01003261.1:2871129-2886099 GCA_003113815.1 Sphenodon punctatus
GCACCGCTGTCACCTCCCCCCCCTCCCGCTTCCCCAATCCCTCCAGCCAAGGCTAATGCTGCACAGAGAAGCCAGTCGGAACAAGATCGGCCAAGATAGGGCCCGATTCATTGTCCAGCCAGGTCCCTGTAATACACATGAGGTCGGCGTCCCACTCCGGGATTAACTCCCAGATGGTAGATGACTTATTGACAACCAACCTCGCATTCAGCAGCACCAAACCAAGACCCGGGGTCTCCTGGGCCTCGACCCACAGCCTACCTGCGTGGGGGGTTGAGAGGGGAATGGGCACAAAGCACTGCTCCCTCCTCACTGATGGAACACACCTCCCCTTTGGACCACATCTCCCCCAACCTGTAACAACTCTGATAGCTGCAGAACCCCTCCTCAGAGAGCCCCGTAAGACACCCACCCTCCATAGGCTGCCCCAACAGGACGGCGAGAGGGACCCTCTCACCCCCCTACCTGCCTCTGCCACAGGTAGGCAACCCTTCCCCCCTGGAGGGTCACCCCTGCTCACACCAGGGGTTCCCCTCCACACCACCCCCGACCTCCCTCTCCTGCCACCAGAGGGAGGCCGTGTACCCCCACACCACACACCACTCAATTCCCCTGAAAAATAGTGTAGGACCCCACCCCTCAGTCAATCAATATCTTCAGCGTCCTACTCCCACCCACGTAGGAGGGAGGGGGGGCAAAGGCACCATCCAGGCTGCTGTTACTGTACAGCAGAACAGGGCCATTCTGCAGAGCAAGGATACTATAAATGGTGGCCGCCTCTGTCTGCAAACAGCCCGCCAACAGCACTTCGCCCTTTGGCAGCGCCCTAGGCCAGCTCCCCTTTGTAGGCGCTGATGGGGGGGAGGGACAGCAGAGTGGTTACAGGTGGGGAGGATTCCCTGGCTTCAGCACCAGGGAGCCAACTCCCCACACTCCTTCCATGCCCTTGCAAGCCCTCAGGGCAGCTCCCCTTTGTAGGCACTGATGGTTACCTGAAGGGGGAGGGACAGCAGAATGGTTACATGTTTTATATGTTTTATAACTGTAAGCCACCCTGCGTCACTCTGCAAGAGGGGCATGGTAGAAATATAATAAATAAATGTGTGGGTGCGCTCCCGTGGCTCCCGTATCCCCCCATGCACAGAGCAACTGGCGACAATGCAGATTACTCCATGCAGGGGGATCCGGGGGGGATGGGTATATGCCCATGTGCACACACACACACCCAGCAGCACACCTGCAGACTCCCCCCTCAGCCGTGGCCTGTTTAAAAAGGGCCACTGGCTGAGGTCAAGGCTCAAGCCTCTGTGAGGTCACTGACTCAGCATCTCTAGCTTGTAGGTAGGCACAGGCATCTGACATTAATACTAACAGTATTAAAATGCCATTACATAAGTCAGGAATATGTATCCTTCGAGAATACTGTGCTCCATTCTCATCAGTTAATCATAAAAGGATATAGTAAACTGAACAGAGTGGGTTCTGAAATATGCCATGGAAAAATAAGAGTCTAGGTAACAATGGATGGGGTTGAGAAGATAGGTGGGGTGAGAAAGATCACGCCTCCACATGAGACAGCATGAGGGTGCATTTGCAAAAACTGAAAGACAGTAAGTTTTAAATGGGTCAGAAGAAAGATGTTCTTTACATAACACAGTAATTCTGTAGAAATCACAACCACGGGATATCATTTATACCAAGGGAAGAGAAAGTTCCCCCTCTTGCAGACCACTTTGGAAAATTAGTACATGCTCTGCAGGCTGAATAAGAGTTGGGGGTGAGGATGCTTAAAGGGGGAGCTCAGAATGGGGTGGGGGGAAGGTTCCAGATCATGGATCTATGCCATGGATCCATTCCCTATCCGTAAGTGCATGTTCTCCTCTTCTCTCCCTTCCCCAGCTTGCTTTCTTCAGTGCTTGAGGGTAGGGACTGGATCCCTGGACCAGGTCCAAATAAAAACAAGCTACAGGCCAGATTTGGTCCATTGCCGGAGGTTCCCCACCCCTGACTTACACCAAGAATTCAGAGGCGCCAATAGATAAGATTAAAAGGAAGCAGGGAAAGGGGAGATCTGCCTCTCCATATTTGAAGGGGGGAGAATCCCCAAACTCTAATGATATTGATGATATTAGTGCTGCCACCACTAAACTCCCTGGCTAAGCTTGGCTCCCTCAACTCAGGGAGGGAGTCATACTGTAGTGGCATTGGCTCTGGTGACAGAAGGGAATTTTAAAAGAAGGAGGGATAGAAGGTGGGACAGGAGGAAGACAAATGGCAAAGGAGGGAGGGGCAAGAAGGACAGAGGCAGATCATCCCTCTGAGAATTGAGGGCAGGGTCTTCTTTGAGTGGGGTAAATCACTCAGAGCCCTTGTTATGACCTTCAGCCGGACTCAGGAAAACTTGGACGTAGATATGGATAATGAGAATTTATGACCTACCTTGCAAAGCATTTAAAAGCAAAAAAAAAACAACCCACCCTAATAGCTTGGAAGTAAAAAAGCCATCATATTGCTGGTCATAAGCCAACTTCTAACTGTTGGTGGCATGAGGAATCATACCTTATAGTCAGTTCTCTCTGTCATAACCAATTCAGGATAGTGACAGTGACAGGATATTGCACTAGACAGACCATCCGTCTGGTCTAATATAGTTACAATTTCAGTGGCTCAGCAGTGCTAGTATGCTGGGCTGATGTCAAGTCACACATCTCTGAGTTTATTTATTGTGTATCTCTCTAACCCACTGGGCTGATAACAATTCACTGTCTTCTATGAGGTGACTGGTTACTATGAGGTTACCCACTCCCACTCCTAGGTTGGTAAAACACTATTAAAGTACAGACTTCTGGGAAGGCTTGATGGCTCAGCAACTTCAGTTTGTGTATAAGTTAGTAATATAAAATGAAATCTATTTATTTAGGCATAGCTTTCGCCATTTGCCTGTTCTCGAAATCATAATCAAAATAGCATAGAACAAAATTATAAAGTTCCTCAGTATCTCTTATAACATACACTGCTGCCCTGAGAGGTAGCCAAATTTAACCATTATCTCCAATAATGACCTTTTAAGAAAAACAAGTACGTATAGGGGACCTTAATAGGGGCTCCATAGTGCTGATTTTCAAATTTACATAATAGCTTGCATCGTACATTTTATCTTCTGGATAGGGTTCCCCTATAACCTCCCTACCTAAGATTTAGCTTAGTTGTTACTTCTCTGTATAGGCTCCAATTTGGTACAACTCCAATCCCTTGCCATTGGCAGCGCAAACCTACTGGGGAAAGTTGTAATTGTCCTATGCTTCAAATAATAGTTTTTGAGAGGCCATTCATACAAAAGTTGCAAGAGCAACTAAATCCTCCTTTTTGGGTAGGGAAAGAAGAAGCCTCCTATATCCGTGTTCAGGCTCCATATGCCCCCAATCGCTAAGCAGGGGGTGAAGCCAAACGACCCTAAGCTCTCGGTAGTGGGGGCAGAAGAGCAAGAAGTGCTCAACCGTTTCCACCTTTCTCAGAAGGCAGGTACACAATGGGTCAGCATATGGAATCCTCCTATATCTCCCCTCAACCACTGCCGTCTGGACGAGATGGAACCGTAGGATAGTATAGCTCCTTCGCAGTATACGATTTAATAGAGCATCTAGATAGTCCTCTAATCCCCAATTGAGTTTGACTAAACCAAGCCAGGGAGCAACCCTCCAGCCCCTAATGACTGCCATACCCTCCTGGCAAGACATATCTTCTAACCTAATCTGGACATCTCTTATAATAGCTGTTAAAGGCTTGCCTAAGAAATGGGCAAAAGAGAACCCCTGAGTCTGCTGTTCATCCCTGCTTCAGTCAGATCTTGGTTTCAGTTTTTCAGGTTGATTTTTTTTCTCAGATTTTGGTCATTTTGGTTCAGATATTGGAATATCCAAACTGAAATGACCAAACCCAGAAAAGTCAGAGTATCTGAAATGAAATATCTAAATATAAGGATAAACAAATACCATTTTCGGTGCTTATATTTTTTGGGCTGGCTGTTCAAAAATGCGAGTACTATTTGTGTGTACAAAAACGCCTCTTTGTTTCCACATGAGGTGCGGCCCAATTGGCTTCCCCTGCAAGATGCAGAGTGCTTCCTTTTGTGTAGCCCCGGTGGTTCAGTGGTTGAATGATTGCAGCCACCTCGGAGGTCTGGTTTCCATTTGCAGCCAACGCGGTCTTTTTCTTGACTTGTTTTTCTCCCCAAAGCAGCAGGGGACTGTTGTTAGACTCCACTGTGGAAGATTGTTTTTTCTAAGCCTGAAATCTGTAGAAGTTTTCACAGTGTCTACTGGAAATGAACAAATGTCCTTGTAAGCGTTGTATTTCCCGTGTTACTCTCTGGGTTTCCCAGCCGTAGTTTTCAGGACTTTGTTTTGAATTAGACTTTGGGCAAAAGCTTCTGTTTTGAATGGTCTCTCTTTCCTTGCCCTACCCCTTCTCTGTAGTCAGAATATTCCCATAGCCCCAAATCTGTACCCCAAGGAGAGGGTTCACAGGAGAAATGGTCTGTCAGGAACTTTGTGCTCCTCGCTCTTTTGTAGGGACAGGGTCTGCTGGCTGAGCCCTGTGGTTGCATATTCACCAGACTCTTGCCTCCCATTTCTACAATCACGCTGCATTCAAGGCCTTTGTGGCTCATAGCTGGGCTGTCGAATTTGTTCATACCTCCCTACTGTCCTAATTTAGAGGGATACCACCATTTATTTATTTATTTATTTATTTACATTTATTGGCCGCCCCCTCATGCCCACGGCATCCCGGGGCGGCTCACTACAGATAAAACAACAATAAAACTCATAAAAAGATCACAGAATAAAAATAATTTAAAAAGAATAATCCCCCCAATATTTACTGTAACCCCCCCCCAAATCCCCCCAACCTATTCTCCCCTCCTCCCCTCCCCTCCGAAGACTTGGGCGAACAGCCAGGTCTTACAGGCTCAACGAAATGCCATCAGACCCGGGGCCAGGTGAGCTTCCTCCAGGAGGGAGTTCCAGAGTCGTGGCCTGGCCACTGAGAACGCCCTCTCCACTGTGGCCCCCCGTTTAACATGGGGGACCTCCAAGAAGGCACCCCCAGCAGACTGCAGGGATTGCTCTGAGGCACAGAGGGCGAGGCGGTCCCCACGGTATGAGGGGCCCAGACCGTGTAGGGCTTTATAGATCAACACCAACACCTTGAATCTGGCTTGGTATGCTATAGGCAGCCAGTGCAGAGTGCGGAGCACAGATGTTATATGCTCCTGGAGCCTTGTCCCTGTGAGGAGACAGGCCGCCGCATTCTGCACCAGCTGCAGCCTCTGAACCAGAACCAAGGGAAGCGCCACGTAGAGCACATTGCAGTAGTCTAACCTCGAGGTGATGAAGACGTGAATAAGAGTGGCCAGGTCAGACCTGGAAATGTATGGGCGCAGCCTGCATACTAGATACAGCTGGCGGAAGGCGGCTTTAGCCACCGCCTCCACCTGCCGATCCAGATGGAGGCCTGGATCCAAAACCACCACCAGACTTCGAACCTGTTGGGCTACAGGAGGGCAGACCCCCCCCGCCCCTCACCAGAGGGGCCAGCACCTCCCTTGCCCTACCCACCACCATCACCTCCGTCTTATCAGGATTGAGCTTCAGTCTGCTCTGCCACATCCAATCTGCCACAGCCTACAAACATTGGGAAAGCAACGAGACGGCAGGGCCTGGGTTGGTTGAAAACGAGAGGTACAGCTGAGTATCATCAGCATATTGGTGACATTGCACCCTGAACCCTCTCACGATATCCTCCAGGGGTTGCATATACACATTAAACAAAAGCGGAGACAGGATCAAACCCTGCAGAATGCCACAGGTCAAGGCCCGGGGGCTCAATGTTTCAGTTCCCAACACCATCCGCTGGCTTCTCTTTGAGAGGAATGAGCCCAAGGACAGTCCCGTCCAAGCCCCCCCCAGGTCTCGCAGCCGTCTCAGCAGCCCATGGTCCATGGTATCAAAAGCGGCCAAGAGATCTAACAGGATCAAGAACGTAGAACATCCTGCATCCATCTCCCAGCTGAGATCGTCCACCAAAGCCACCATCGCCATCTCAGTACCATAGCCGGTGCGGAACCCAAACTGAAAAGGGTCAAGGAAACCAATACTGTCCAGATGCGCCTGGCGCTGCAGAGTCACTGCCCGTTCAATAACCTTCCCTAAAAAGGGAAGATTAGAGACAGGACAGCAACTGGCGAGTGCGTCCACATCCAGCAAAGGCTTCTTCAGCAGGGGGCACACCACAGCCTCCTTGAGACTGGGCGACAACCTCCCCTGCCGAAGGGACGTGTTAACCACCCTTGCCAGAACCTACCCCAATGAGTCCTGAATCCCACTGTCCTAGTCTCCTTTGCCAAAGTTCTACATATGAGGAGAGAGAGGTTACCATTTGTTACAACCAGTGCTTAATTTGTGTTAGAAGACGACAAAGAAGACGACGAAGAAGATGAAGACGCAGCAGCAGCAGCTCCCGTCTGCCCCAGAAATCCTGGAGAAGTGTAGGGAGTATTCAGGGGACTGGCTGGTGGAGCTGCCTTACCAGGCTACCCCACTCCACTGGATCCTGTTCTGTCCCAATTTTCCCAGCCCTTGCTCAGGACCCTGACAGGCCTCGGTTCTGCAAGTGTTGACAAGACTAGGCTCGGTTCTGCAAGTGTTGACAAGACTAGGCTTGGGTCAGGAGTGGCAGCAGGATTAGGCCATGGGTAAAGATGGAGCAGAATTGGGTCCAGGGCACATGCAGATCCAGGCAGGGTCAGGGCAGGTCAGGAAGACAGGCTACAGTTGGAAAAGTTTGACCCAATACATGTAATTGAAGAGATGGGTCAGCGGTCAAGTTCCATGAGAGCAGACCAGAACTGAGGCAGGGCTGAGGAGGTTGGAGGCAGGGAAGGCTGGGACTTGGGCAAGGCAGAGAGAGGACTACAAATGGGTCGAGTATACCACTGGCAGATCAGGGTGCAGGAACAGGAAATGTGAGACATTCATGTTCTGCCCAACTTCCTGTGGCTGCTTGAGGACCTTATTTTGAGGCAGACAGGCAGCCAATCTGGAGCTGGGGGTGGGGTATGACAGAGTACTGGAGCAGAATGCTTACAATAGGTGAGAGCATGAACCCAAACCAGAGTGTACTTGACACTGCAGAGCTGACTGCCCCCAGGAATGTCAGTTTGAACCTTGGGTCCACTCCTCATAGGGCCAGATTAAGTTTGATGGGGGCTGAAGCTGCCACTTTTGATTAGCTGTTCAATGGCAAAACGCTCTTAGTGACAGACAGCAGTACTAGCATCTTCCATGCCCATCCACACCAGCCCCAGTCTCACCCCTGCCAGCAGGGGTGATTGAGGCTGAGGCTTCTGAGAGAGAGAGAGAGAGAGAGAGAGAGAGAGAGTACTGCTGTTTCAGCTGTTAACGTAGTTCATACAACAGAAAGTGTTGTGTGGTGCTCGCTGCAGTTTTTAAGCACTCTGTTTCGCCTGTGAATTGAAGAGGATTGGAATTGGCTTCACTTAGGTCTTGTCCACAGGGTCAAGTAACAAAGGTCAATGGACCCTCCCCCAACTCACTGCACCCTCAATTTGGAGTTGTGGCAAGGCAAAAGAGGTGATTATTACCTCTCTAACAGAGGGGGCATTCAGGGGGTGGGGACTCTTAACTCACAACTGTGCTCTTCTGAACACAGTTATGCAGGCATGGGGTATAGCCCCAAGACCATACTTCCAAATTAACAACTTCTTATCGCCTGCTCATGTGAACAAAGCCTAACTGAGTATAAGATAAGGAATTATAGGAAGTTCAGGGGATTTGCTGAGAAGAGTGTCTGTGGGCTCGGTGGCCTGGCTCTCCTCCTGGGTATCTGTGGCCAGTCAGTCCCTCACTTAGTTTAATCTGGGGAGCCAAGCCATCTTTCTCTTCCCGATCAGATTGGCTGGAGCCGGAGACACATCTCACCTTCTGCACCCTGCTTGTTGTCGACATGGCATTTGGTGGAAGGGTCAGCCATTAGCTCTGCTCCTGGGAAAGGGGCAAGGATTCATGAATAACAACTGTAAAACTGCTACATTTGTGTGCATGCGTATGTGTCTGTGTGCGTGCACACATGGGAGTTGTTTGAGGTTTAAGTGCCTTTCTGTAATTGGAAAGCCCAGGTCGGCCACAAAGAATCAGAGAGCTGTGTTTGGTGGTAACTTGAGTGAGAGCTTGGTCCAGTGTCTACATTTCCTCCCTTTCCATAGTGCTTGGTATTGATTGAAATTGTTTATTTCATTGTCTGGCTTTATTCTGTTGGGAAGCAAATAATACAGACTAAATAAAAATAACACAGAAATAATGAAAAATGGCATTCATTTATTTTTCTAACCCCTTTCAAATGGCCACAGCATCTGCCTGGAGGAATGATTAAAACAAAGCATTTCATTTCCAGTTTCATGCTAATTGTCCAAAGCATAAAGAATAAGCCAAATCATTTTTTCCATTGGATAAGTTTGTTGTGGAAAGAAGGACAGAGATAAGGAATGGATTTGCTTTTAAATTGATTAATAAGATCACAAGGTTAGAGTCTATCAAAATAATTGTAAAGCTCACCTGTACGCAAGTTGGGAGTGCTCCCTCCCAACTAGGGTTACATACCTCCTCTTTAAAAGAGGACACTTATGAAAAATACATGGTGCAGGGTTGAATTGGTTCCAGTGCAGCCCTGTGACATGTATTTTTCATAAGCGTCCTCTTTTAAAGGGGAGGTATGGCCACCCTACACCCAACCTTCAAATTCCTCCTAAAACCTACCTCTTCCTTCAGGCCTTCCTTAACTCCTCACCCCCATATACTGCTCATCTATGCTTCTACTTCTACTGTCTCATCTTCAGGATCCCCCTCCTACCGGTGCTTGTACCTAAGCTTAAGCACCTGCACCTGCAACTTCCCAGCTTTATGATGTATCTATCCCCTGTCTCTCCCTATGTACGTCTCCTCTTACTGCCTTGAGTAATGCCTGCTGTTGAAGCAGGCCAGGTAGGCAGCATGCACTGAGACACCATCACCCCACACTGGTTCTGTCTTCAAATTGATTGAGCACATGATTATTTTTAATGAGATAATGAAATAACTATTGTATCACTGTAATGTGATACACGTCGATAGAACACTGAGTGCCCATCCCCTTTCACCCCCTTCCTCTCAGACCTTTGGCCAAAAACAGAACTTCCCTTTCCTCCCAAGAAAGGGGAGTGGGGACAAAGGGGAATTTGGACTATGTATAATTTACAGATTAGGTCCTATTGGATAAAGCACCTGCTCACACTTCTTTACATTACATAAACGTAAAACAGAAACTAGTGACCATCATGAATGTCAAAACCGCAGGGAAAGGAGGATACTCCATGATTTGGGTTTAGGGAGGAAGGGGCAGCCCTCTTCTTCTTTTTGGCACTGTTCCAGCTCAGATGCTCCAGAGGATGGGCGAGGGAGAGAATTTGACTCTAGCCATAGATCTCCTCCTGTAGCCTTAGCGGATCTGTGTGACTGACTTTGTTTATTAAAGTTTGATTTTTAAAACTCCACTTTTAAAAATGGGTGGGGTTTTGAAAGTTCCAGAGAATGAAGCTGTTCCTCCACACACAGCCCCTCAGTATGGACTGCTATTACTTCATGGGTGAACATCAGTAAGACATCTCTCTATGAAAACATCCAATAAACCTGTGTGTCTGCTGTTCTGTCTCCTGTCTCATCTGAAGCTATTCAGTCTCTGTGGCTGATATGTCAAAATGCAAGCAATAAAGTCTCACTGTATGCGGATGATATGATGGTCTTTCTGACAGACCTAAAAAATTCAATACCAGAGTTGCTCTCATTGCTAGAAGAATTTGGGGAAATATCTGGTTATAAAATCAATATTACAAAATCTCAAGTGCTGCTCTTCAGTGAACAAGGTATACCAAAATCAGAATTGATAGCAATGACACGTGCCCTACAGAAGTACCTCCGATATCTAGAGGTTAAATTGACTAAAGACACAGGCCAGCTTTATAAAGAAATTTTTCAAACGTTATTGTAGGAATGTAAAAATAAAATGGAGACGTGGCAATCTATTAGCTGCTCTTGGATAGGAAGCCTCAATTTAGTAAAAATAATAATTTTACCTAATATTCTTTACAGCATATTGGCATTACCCATTGGCATACCACCGCAATATTTTGGAAAGGAAGAATTAAGCCTTCCAAATTTTAAACTGTATGCATGGGCGTATGTGTTAAGAGCCATAAGACAGTGGTTTTCAGATTGCAGAGACCCTAATTAGGCCCACATTGAAAGAGATTTGTTAAAATTTAAGACTTGAAGTTTTTATTCAACCAAGAGGTACTCACCAGTACTTCAGCCAGGGAACTGTCAACTCACCCATTTATAGGACATGCTCTGAGAACCTGAAACAAATTTGGGCATCATAAGGAAAAAGAATACTATAATAGAAGCCCCCACGCTCTAGAACAAATTCTGTCTGTAGACACCATCCTCACCAAATTACTTTCAAGACTTTATAAAAGTTTGCAAGAAGTGTTTCACTTCCCAAACACATGATAGCTCTCCAAATGGGAAGAAGATCTGGAGTTAGACATTACGAATGAAAATAGAAATAGCATCTGGGAGCAAATGTTTAAATGTACGGGCTCTCTCATGATTAAAGATCCTCAAACCAAGCTCACTATGAGGATGTACTTAACGCCGATGTGTATCCATCAAATGAATGAAAACTACCCAGAACTGTGCCGGAGATGATGTGACCATACGGCTCATACCTCCACTGTTGGTGGCACTGCCCGATAATACAGGTATTCTGGCAACAGATTTGGAATACATTAACTAAGGTGATGGAAGTAAATTTTGACTTAACACCTCAAGTAGCTTTGTTAGGGTTATATCCCCCCAAATCCATCAGTAACAGCTGGAAAGCTACCTGTCAGATGCTCTTTTTAATGGCTATACACTCTATTACACAGAAGTGGAAATGTGTGTCTGGCCCCTTGAGAACAGACTGGATCCAGAGGCTATGGGTTCATGGCCTCCATGGAACCAATAGCAGTGGACATCCAAGGCAAAATGGAGGAGTTCTATGCGATATGGAATCCCTACTGGGAAATAATTACTGGACAGTGGATACAGAGAAGCTACAAGCATCTGGTCTGTCTGAAGGAAACTTAGAAAGAAGAATAATAGATGGGGATGTAACTGATTTTGGCATAAGACAAGTGTAATAAGCAAACCTCACCTTTTCCCTCTTTTCTTTTGATACTTACTATGTCAAACATGTAACCTGATTTTGAATGTACTAACATGTTTCCTATAGTTAACACAAGCAAACAAATTGTATCACTGTGATATACCTACTTGTAATGGAAATATGACAATATGATAATTTTAAAAAATGCAATTAATGCAAGTCCCTCTCTGGTGGGGTTAGTCCGATTGGCTGCAGTCCCAAATGGGATCCGCGTGGGATCTGTGCGGGTCCTGCACAGCACAATGCAATCCCTATGAAGATGTGTGCGATATGCACCTACGTGCGAGATGCACATGGCACACACAGGGCCCACACATGGCCCACACATGGCACACTCAGCCCCATTGAGGCAATGGCACTTTTGTCCTTTTCCTCCCCAAATTACATGGAATCCCAATATCACCTGTTGACAGAGCCAGGCCACTGAACTGTGCTCTTCATGACATCAGTAGTGATTCAACAAAAAATTACCCTTCCTCCTCTTCCAGTTCTTGTTCATGCTTGGAGGTTTATTGGTTGGAACAATTCAGGAGAGTAGGGGGACATGTCCTTCTTAATGGTAGATTATTTGCAGCAGTGGGAACACAGATGGCCTCTTCACACTGCAATTTGTTTGTTACATGTTTTGGGGTAGTAGTTTCCTATAAGTGCCATGCCCTAAATTGGCATAGACTGAAACATTGCAACTGCTACAGAGTCAGCTCACTCAACTGCGGACACAGGATAATCTGTACTTGGGGATGGGACATTTGGTTTCTCCTTTGCTATAACCCTCACCCACTCCAGAATTACCTGCTCCCTAAATTGTCTTCACACCTTTTCCCCATGCTGCTCCCTCACCCAGAACTCCCTCCCTGAATACATATGCTCTGCTTCCCTCCCTCCCTTCAAATCTTTCCTAAAAACTTACCCCTTCTGTCAGACTTTCCCTGGTTCCTCATCCCCACAGATTGCTCACTGTCTCTCCTTCTACTGGCCTATCTTTTAGGATCCCCCTCTTCCTCTTGTAACTAATCGAAGCATGTGTACCTGCAAACCTCTCAACTTCGTAAATGTGTCCCTGGTTTTCCCTATGTTGCCCTCTCCCTTGTCTCGTACTGACATGGTTTGCCACAGTCAATCTATACACTGTATTAACCACATGGGTTTGTAGCTATCTGGGGGAGGGGTGATGGTGGCATCATTTTGCATGTTTCCAGAATTGTGCCTGTGTGGTTTTGTTTGTACAGGGGGTTTCTTATCAGTTCATAAATGCTTAAGCAATTCCAGCTGAGATTAATACCCCCCTTTTTTTCTCAACAGATGAGGAAAAAGAAAATAACAGAGCATCCAAACCACACTCTACTCCAGCTACTCTGCAATGGTAAGAGTCCTTTCTAAAAAAAGAAATGCCTTGGTAATCTAATTCCTTAGCAGTTTTCAGGTGATTCCGTCTGGAATGACAAAAGCAAAAGCAATCAAAACTGAGAAATCTTACTAGACAATAGCGATTCACTGCTTGCCTCATTGTACATTGTCACTCTGTTCCACTGCATCTATGGGACAGAAGTTCCCCAATTTTTCATTTGTCTGTCAGACCTTGTTTTGTGGTTTAAGTATAATCCAGGGTGTCCTTTCATAGTTTGGAAACTGGTTAAAAGATTGAAAACAAAAGGTAGAAATAAATGGTCATTTCCCACAGTGTGTCCTCTCTGACACAGCCCTTCAGGGAGTGGAAGATGGCTATCATGTCTCCCCTTAGTCTTCACTTCTCTCGGCTAAACATACCCAGCTCCTTCAGACTTTCCTCATAGGACTTGGTTTCCAGATCTCTGACCATCTTTGTCACCCTTGTCTGAACCTGTTCCAATTTGTCAATGTCCTTCTTAAAGTGCAGTGCCCAGAACTGGACACAGTACTCCAGATGAGGTCTGACCAGTACAGATGAAATGGCAGATGAAATTCAGGCCCTTTTCACATGGGCGCCCCCACCCGCCATGTGTGGTGGTGGGGCGGCCCGTATGAACGCCGCAGCAGGTGTGGGGTGGATGGGTGGGTGCCTATAGGAACAGTGCCAGGGGTAGGTGGGGTGGCATGCGTGCGTCCGTGCTCCACCCATCACACACACAGCAATGGGCCCCAGTGCTGGTTGCTCCGTGGGAACGGGCGCACACCCACCTCCGCCCACTACAAGTGCACACCCATCCCCCCCACCCACCGCAGCCTGTTTGAAAAGGGCCTAAGTGTTCATGAGGGCAAAGTGATGCCCATCGGAATTATACATACACAATGTTGGGTTCCAAATTAGGTGTTACCACTCAGGGAAAAGATTTTGGAATCATGTGGATAGTTTACTAAAAACATCAGTGTGCAGCAGTGGTCAATAAGCTAAACAGAATTTGGGAATTATAAGAAAAAGGATAGAACATCATAGTGCCACTATATAAATCTATGGTGTGCCTGCCCACACCTTGATTATTGTGTGCAGTTCTGGACTCCACATCGCAAAAAGGACAAAGTAGAAATGGAAAAAAACACAGAAAAGAGTAACAAAGACGATCAAAAACATGGAGTGGCTTTTGTACAAGGGGAGTTTTGTAAACTGATGGGGATTTGGGATGTGTGTGTGTCTGTGGCCAACGCATGGTGGCTCTGCCAGAGAGCACCCACACAGGGGGAGTGCATGGGAAATTATTCAAACGGGTGGCTCCCAGCATGGTTCCCATGGCCACGCAGGCAGCCACCACATACTCCCACCCTCCCTGCTATAGATCGGCCATGGAAACACATCACATGGGCAGCCCACCGTACCCCCTTCCTCCACTCCGCATGCAGCCGCCATTAACCCCATCCTGCCCATGAGCCTGAGAGCCAGTGCAGCCCCTGACATTCCTGGACAAGCCCGGAGGTGCATGCCGGGTAGGACACACAGGAATCCCAACACACCATTCACAGAATGCAGACAGCAGGGATCAAAGTGCACAATAAGGGAATTGGGGTGGGGGTTGGAAATTGCAGCAGGTTCCAAGCAGGCAATCTGGCCAGGATGCAAACGGCCGTGAGGCTGCTCTGGCCTTTAGGGCTGCGAGCCTCTGTGATGTTGGCAGATCTGTCTGTCTGCATGACTGGCCACCCCCCTTCATACAGGCAGGAGCTCCATGGCTGCCCATTGCCATGCATCCATTTGGCCTGCCCCACACAGAGCACTCTGGATTTCCCGAAGTGGGTGCTCTGTAGCTCACAGGAGTGCGTGTCCCCATCCCTCCCCACCACCTTCAGATGAGTCGTCAGATCCATGGCTCTTGGGTGGCCATGTGTGGTAGCATCTTGTCCAAAATCACCCAAGGAGTGACTTAGTAGGTTAGGGCTCTCTAGCCTAGAGAAAAGATGGCTAAAGCGGGATAGGACAGAAGTTTACAAAATTGTAAATAAATAGCTGATCTTTAGCCCTTTTCATAAGATTAAAACTAGGCAACACCCTATGACAGTAACTGGCAGAAGAATTAAGACAAAGTATTTTTTCACTCAGCATACACAGTTAACTTGTACAACTTGTTACCTGAGGATGTTTTGAAGACCAAGAGTATACTGGTTTTAAAAAAGGATTAAATAAATTGATAGAGGATGGTCTATATGTGACTATTAATCAGGTTGGCCAGGGGATGAGAC
>QEPC01003261.1:2887423-2907855 GCA_003113815.1 Sphenodon punctatus
ACCAAGCCAAGCACGTGCACCTGGGACCTCACATCTGCTTGAATGTTATTTATCCCTTGTCTCTCCCTATGTCCCCTCTCCTTGTCTCCCCCCTCCGTGTCTATTAGATTGTAAGCCATAGGCAGGGACCATGTCTATCTTACTGTTCTGTAAAGTGCCAGGTACACAGCTGGCGCAGTACAAATGCTTATAATAAGATTAATAATAATGTACACATTGAACAAGAGAGGGGATAAGATGGAACCCTGCGGGACTCCATACATGAGGCCCCGGGGAAAAGATGAAAAATCACCCAGGACCACACGCTGGACCCTCCCAGCCAGGAAGGAGCAGAACCATTCAAGAATAGTCCCACCAATTCCTGCCCGGTCCCGCAGTCGAGTCACCAAGAACTTATGTCCCCAGAAAGCAACAAAGACAAACAAAGTATAGAAAATGTCAGTTGGGATTGTGATCCCATCCGCTTAGTTCGTAACTCCACTTGGGGTCTTGACCCATAGTTTTGGAACTTCTGCTATATAGGTCACAATGAATCCAGAAAGCACTTACTCTGGAGTTGTTCCATTGAAGACCAGAGTGGGACAACTGTGGAGTAAGTGCTTTTTGGATCATGGCCATAGGAGCTTACTCAAGGACCCATGTGGCTATTCTCTTTATGCTTTATGTACATCTATCTAATTTAGATAAGTATTATGTCATTTGGATCACATTTTTCTGCAGATATGCTAGATACCTAAACTTTCAGCCTGAGCTTTTAATTTTTGAAAAATTCAAAGAAAAATAGATACATTTTAACCAAAGGCCTTGCAAGATTTAACGCTTCCATTCGGAAAAGTACATGCATATGTGCTTAGTGCTGCGTTGGCGCCAGTTGCTCCATGTGTGGGTGATGGGTGGAGGTAGGTGGAGCGCAGGAGTGCGTACGCACTCCCAGCCACCGCTGGCGGTGTTCCCATGGGCGCCCACCCATCCGCAGCATTCCTAAGGACACCTCCACCCACCTGCACACGTGTGCAAGGGGGTGGGGGTGGGGACCATTTGAAAAGGGCCTTAAATACCTGCTGAAATTTCATTGCCATCAATTGTACTCAAGCATGTGCTGATTGTTGTGCTGGCCTGGGCCCCGAATGGGTCTGAAGGAGAGGAGGGAAAAAAAGCAGAGGAGATTTGATTGTCTGATTCATCTCTCATGTCATAATTCCACTGCAGAAAGGAAGGCAGACAGGCAGAGAGGCATTGATAAATTTGGTGAAGGACAGAAAGAGGGAATAGGCAGGAATATGCGAGGGCATCACTGTGCCTCCTCCTTCCACTAAATAACTGGCATTCCACCTCCCCACTTCCATTCATGGCCGAATTTCTATTTGTGTTGTGACAGAATCCTCACAAGGTTCTGGCCTCTGTGCTTTGGTTGTCTTTCTGCTTTTCTTTCTTTTGGTTTGATTTGTTTCAAAGAAAACTAAGGGCGCCAAGCCCTTTGCAAGACTGGGCTACAGCCCCTGAATCAGAGCCCACAGAGGTCAGTGGAAAATCTCGGGAGAGAGGGGTGGTTGGGTCAGACCCTAGACATCTTGTTTGAAATAGCTGTTCCCTTGTTTTAATACTTTAAAAGAAAATGGAGAGAATGTCTGTGGTTATCTGAAGTGTTCTTCAGCTAATACAGTACTACTAGGGCGTTTTCACACAAGACACTCGCCACCCACTACCCACCCCACTATACATGTTGGAGGGCTGCAGTGTTGCCCTATGGGTGCCCTGTAACACGTATAGTGGGTGGGAGGTGGGTGGGTGGGTGGAGAGTGTCTTTTGTGAAAATGCTGTATAGCATGGGTAAAATAAAAGCCCAGGGTCCATGTAACTCAGATCAGCTCTTAGATTACTTAAGGCAAATCATACCACACTACTCAGTTCAGGGGCATAGCTACCATAGGGACAGGAGGGATCCCAAACTAGGGTAGGGGGGCACATACTCTGTCCTGTTGTGACACAGTTGAGCAGAGACCGAGCTGAGTGGAAGCGAACGCACCTGCAGCGCACAGCACACATGGGACCCATCCAGCTGGCAGCACAAGACTGAGCAAGCACCAGCGGTGGTGGCATGAGGCAGGCAGTGTAGCTGCAGCCTCCAGGACTCAGGCAGAGCAAGCAGAGGGAGGGAGAGGCACTAGGGGAAGGAAGGGGTGGGGGTAGGGGTGGGAGAGGATGGGGATGAAGGGGTCCATTTCTTGCACTTGGGCCCATTTCAACCTAGCTATGCCCCTGGCTCAATCCTCTTTCATTGCACATCTCCCCGCACCCTAACAGGGCAGGGTTGCTTCTGCAGGCTCTGACTTTTATATCATACATGTTTATATGCTATCTGAGAATACATGACCCTTAGTCAATGCCTCCCCGCCATGGATAAATGCTTATTCTTGCCAGGTTTCCTGTATCATTCTCTACGTTTCACCTTCTGTATTACACAAAACCTTCTGGTCTAACCACTTGTCCCTAGCTTGTACCTAGTATACTTCAACAAAACAAAACTATCCATCTTCCCTTGATAAATGTTATAGCTGCCTTTGACAAGGTATGAAATTCCTATCACTTAGCAAAAACAAAGAGCATGCTGGGAAATCAACTGTTGAGCACAAGCATATTATTATCTACAGCAATATGAGATTTTAACAGGCCTCAATACCAACAGGCCTTGATAGACTAAGAGTACAGCTGAAACGAATTGTCACTTTCATATTCATAGGTAAGGTATTCTCCGCAGTTTTGAATAACATCCTAAATACCCAGTACAGGAAGGAGCACTCAAACAGATATTTGATGTATGGGTATTCAGTAATTTGTTTGAGCTATTAGCCTAGTTTTCATATTAGGTGGCAAAGCAAAAAATGTTTCCCCTCATCCTACGCATATCTCTCCTTTTGTGGGGGTGGGAACTGTCCAGATATTTGGTTATTTGGTTGTTTGCCTACTGCACATGTGCAAACAGCTGAAATGACTATAAGAAATGCCATAATGGGTCAGACCAATGGTCCATCAACCCCAGCATCCTGTCCCCAATGGTGGCCACTCTTGGTCACTTGGGAGAAGTACCCAATAGTAACCAAATATCCACATAACCAAAATGGATAGCTGATGAAGATGGACTGAAATAGCAGTTATTTCCCATTTTGGCAAATGTGGTTCAAATGGGGTGAAATCATTGGATAGAATATTTTCCACAGATATTCATTTCAGCCCCTACCTCAATGTAACTTCAGCAGACACTCTATCTAAAATAGCAGACAGTGTTTAGCAGTCACAGCTTCCAATGCAGTGTTTATTGTGTGGTAGTGCATGTTAAGAATCTTTTCCCAAAGGGAAAAAATAAGACAGTAGCCAAGAAAAGAGAGCTAATTATATCACATGCCAGTGAAGCTGCTCCTAAACAAAAACATGCAAATATTGTAAACCGTATTCTGCCAAATACTTTTCAAGCAACATCGGTCATAAAGGTTAGTAAATCCGTATCCTCCCAGGATATTGAGCTCTGCTGGAATGCAGTCTGCTCAATACTCTCTATTCAGCAGTGTTTGTCATTATATCCTAGAATTTGGACATGTAAAAAGCCTTATTACATCATCCAATTCTATCTCATGTGCCAATGCATCTGCTTCCTGCTATCTACATGTTATGTTGTGCTCCGTGCATATTTATTTGCTGCAGAGAAAGTGATTCCTCTTGTTTAGAGCAATAAAATATGCTTTGCACCCAGTGCAAAGAGCTCCTAACTCTCAGAGAATGTGTGTGGTCTCTGGAGGGCTAGAGTGGCAGAGCTGGAGGAGCTGAGGCTGACAGAAAGGTATAGAGAGAGAGGATTCCTTCAAGGACATAGTAGAGCAGTCCCACCTCCACTCTAGCAGCCTCTGTGCTGCCTTGAAGGAGAAAGGCTTCCAGGAAGGAGAGCGTCCTTCGTGGAATGGTGGGAAGTGATCCCATAGTTAGGACCTGCCTTCCAGATGATGTGTTATCCTCTCACATCGAGAATATGTCTCCAGGGATGTGTGCTCAGGGGGTAGGAATAGGATGGCTGTGGTAGTTGGTGATTTGATTATTAGAAATATAGATAGCTGGGTTGCTGGTGACCATGATGACAGCATGGTACTAAATTTGTCTGCATCTGGCGCAAAGGTTGTGGACCTCACATGTCACCTAGACAGAATTTTAGAGAGGGCTACGGAGAAGCCAGCTGTCGTGGGACATGTGGGTACCAATGACTTAAGAAGATGCTGGAGGGAGGTTTTGAAGGCTAAATTTAGGATTCAAAGTAAGAGACTGAGGTCCAGAACCTCCAGGGTAGCATTCTCAGAAATGCTCCTGATTCCACATGCAGGAATCCAGAGGCAAGCTGAGCTCCATAATCTCAATGTGTGGATGAGATGATGGTGCAGAGAGGACGGCTTTAGATTTGTTAGGAACTGGGAAATCTTTTGGGGAAGGGGGAGCCTATACTGACAGCATGGGCTCCACCTTAACCAGAACGGAACCCAGCTGCTGATGCTGAAATTAAAAAGGAGTTAGAGCAGCTTTTAAACTAGAATCCAGGGGAAAGCCGACAGACACTGAGGAGCACATAGTTTAGACTAAGGCATCTCCAAAGAATGCTGTTCATTCAGGGAAAATAGAGTATCCTAATATAGAGGATAGGAAAGATGCTGAGAAAGCACAGGCAGAAATCAGTGCAGAACAGACAAGTATAAATGATTCCAAAATACCTGATACAGTTACTTATAATAAGCAGACTAAGAATAAAAATTAAAAGAATAGATTTAAGTGTCTATATAAAAATGTTATAGGTCTAAAAAGTAAGATGGGAGAATTAGAGAGTATAGCACTAAATGACGATCTAGGCATAATAGGCATCTCCGAGACCTGGTAGGATAAGTATAACCAATGGGACACTGTCATACTGGGGTACAAAACATGTCAAAGTGACAGAGTCGATCAAACTGGTGGTGGGGTGGCTCTATATATTAAAGACAGCATTGAGTCAAGTAGGATTAAATTTTCACAGGAAGGGAATTGTATTTATTTATTTATTTGTTTGTTTGTTTGTTTGTTCAGATTTATAGCCCGCCTCTCCTGAAACAGCTTGGATTGTACCCTGGAATCTTTATGGATACAGCAATTCTATGCATAACGGGGAAATATATAGCAGTGGGGCTATACTATCATCCCCCTGACCAGGATGGTAAAACTGACTATGAAATGCTAGCGGAGATTAGACAGGCTACTAAAGTCAGTAACATAATAATAATTATTATTAATAATTAATAATGGGTGATTTCAATTATCCTTATATTGACTTGGTGAATGTCTCCTCTGAGTGTGATATGGAGGTAAAGTTTCTAGATGCCATAAATGACTTCTTCTTGGAGCAGCGGGTCCTGGAACCAGTGAGAGGAGGAGCTACTTTGCATCTAGTCCTAAGTGGCGAGCAAGACCTCGTGCAAGGGGTAATGGTGGAGGAGCTACTTGGCAATGGTGATAATAATATAATCTAATTTGACATAATTACTGTAGAGCGAATATTAGAGTAACATTTAACTTTAAAAAGGGAGACTACGCTAAAATTAGTAAACTAGTTAGAAGGAAACCAAAAGGAGCAATGGCAAGGATTAAATGTCTGCATGAGGCATGGAGACCATCTTGGAAGCCCAAATTAAATGTAATCCACAGGTTAAAAAAGGTAGCAAGGGGACCAAACGCCTGCCAATGTGGCTAAATGATGAGGTGAAGAAGGCTATTAGATCCAAAAAGGTGTCCTTTAAAAAACTGAAAGCTAGTTCTAATGAGGAAAATAGGAAAGACCATAACCACAAAAACTACTAATAAAAAGTTTTTAAGTAGATCAGAAGCAAGAGGCCTGCTAGAGAGTCAGTTGGGCCATTAGATGACATGGAGATTAAAAGGGCGCTGAGGAAGGAGTTCAGTCCACTGCAGAGAAGCTGAATGAATTAGTTTGCTTCGGTCTTCACAGCAAAGGATTTTGTGGTGATACCCATGCCAGAACTGTTCTTTGTAGATGATGAATCGGAAGAGTTGTCACAGATCAACATGACTCTGGAAGAGGTTCTAGAGCAAATTGACAAACTAAATAGTAAAAAATCCCAGAGTTCTGAGGGAACTCAAATATGAAATTGTAGACCCACTACTGGTAATGTATTGCTAAAATCTGCCTCTATCCCTGAGAACTGGAGGGTAGTGAATGTAACACCGATATTTTTAAAGGACTCCAGAGGCAAGCTTGGAAACTACAGACTAGTGGGCCTGACATCTGTGCCAGGCAAAATAGTGGGAACTGTTCCCAAAAAGAGAAGTATGGGGCATATTGATAAACATAGCTTAATGGGGAAGAGTCAACATGGATTTAATAATCTATTAGAATTTTTTTGTGTGTGAACAAGGATGTGGATAAGGGGGAGCCAGCTGATATAGCGTATCTGGATTTTCAGAAAGAATTTGATAAGGTCCTGCATGAGAGACTCTTGAGGAAATTAAAATGTCATGGGATAGGAGGCAGTGTCTTGTGGTGGATTGATAACTGGCTGCAAGAGAGGAAACAAAGAGTAGGACTAAATGGTCAGTTTTCACAATGGAGCGAAGCTAAATAGTGGAGTGACCCATGGATCTATAGTGGGACCGATGTTGTTTAATGTATTCATTAATGATCTGGAAAGGTGAGTAAGGAGTGAGGTGATCAAATTTGCAGATGATATCAAATTATTCAAGGTAGTTAAAACATGAATGGACTGTGAAGAATTACAGGGGGATCTTGCGAGTCTGGGTGACTGGACATCTAAATGGCAGATGAAATTTGATGTGGACAAGCGCAAAGTGATGCACTTAGGGAAAAACAATTCAAACTTTATGTTCACAATGCTGGGTTCTAAATTGGAAGTTACCAATCAGGAAAAGGCCCTTGGTGTCAGTGAACCTGATCCCAAACCCTCTGGATCATGTGTGCAGCCACGTGCATACTGTGCAGATCTCTATTGTGGGCACATTGTGCCCCATACAAAATGTGTGTATGCACGCGCATGTGCACACATGATCCACAGCGTTTGGGAATGGGCTCACTGTGGACAATACTTTGAAATCCTCAACTCAGTATTTGGCAACTGTCAAAAAAGCAAACAGAATGTTAGGAATTATTTGTAAAGGAATAGAGAATAAAACTGAAAATATCATATTGCCACTATATAAATTTATGGTGCGACCACATCTTTTGTATTGTGTGCAGTTCTGGTCACCCCATCTCAAAAAAGATATAGTAGACATAGAAAAAGTCCAGAGAAGGGCAGCAAAAATGATAAGGGGTATGTAACAGCTCCTCTGTGAAGAGAGGCTTGGTAGGTTAGGACTCTTCAGCTTGGAGAAGACACAACTGAGAAGGTATATGATAGAAGTTTATAAAATCATGAGTGGTGTGAATCAAGTTAATAGGGAACAGTTATTTACTCTCCCAAATAGTACTAGAACTAGGGAAGACACTCCAATAGCAGCTATTAGCCAGGTATGTTTGGGAAATGTAACCTCTTACTGTCGGGAGCTGGGAGTGAACAACAGGGAATGAGTCACCCCATTGTGACCTGCTGGGGACTTCGTCCAAGCGACTGAGAGTGGCCACTGTCAGAGACAGGTGCTGGGCTCGATGGACCATTGGTCTGGCCCAGGATGGCACTTCTTATGTTCTTAGGAAAGAAAGGGAATTGGTAATTTTAATCTCTTTTCTCACATTTAATTTTGTTTTTCTTGTGCCAAGCTAAACAGTTCATTTAGCTGCTTTATAGTAAACCCACCCTGCTAAAACTATGCAAGCTATCAGCCATGCTACAAGAAAGATTTTTGTTTGTTTGTTTTAGTTTTGCCAGTTATCCTATCTTAAATGTTATTTTTGCATGAAAAAAATATGCACCTGCTGTATATAATCCCACTGGCATACTTTGCAATAGGTTGCAAGATGGTGAGTTTGCCAAGTGCTTCTCTTCGTGGTGTGAATTTGTATTGTTCAAAGCAAGCTTCACTTACTATCAGTATTACAAACCTAATAGGCTAAAAAACAATGAGTCAGATCCCAAAATGGCTTTAATTATGGGTGTTTTTAGACAAGCGCCTCTCCACCCATCACCCACCCATCATGCATGTCGCAGGGCTGTATAGGGTGACAAAGGCCCTTTTCACACAGACAGTCTAACACTGATAAAATGGGTGTTACATTTTATTATACATGTTGCAGGGCTGCAGGTGTGCTCTATGGATGCCCTGTAACATGTATAATAAAATGTAACACCCATTTTATCAGTGTTAGAGTGTCTGTGGGTATTTTCAGATGTTACGAGATCACAGTGAACCACGGTGAATACCCACCTGTGGTCAATGTGCCTCGAACGTCTGTTTGGTGGCCGCCAGATGTTCGCCACGGTCAATACCCACATGGGGTCAGTTTGAACCACGCTTCCCGGGCTAGCCGGGGGAATGTCCCAGGAAGCGTGGTCAAAGAGATCCCCAGCGGGGACCAACAAAAAGTAACGTCTGGCCGGGCGCCACGGCCCGGGATCACCGGCAGGATCCCGTGCCGTGGCGAATCCGGCCCAACGCGGCGGCTGCATTGGCCCCGCCGCCCACCCGACTCCCCAGAGGGCGGGTGGCGGGAACGTGGAGGGAGCGGGGCCGTGCGGCCGCACGTTGCGCCGCGCTGTCCCGCCCCCTCCCAGATTCCCCGCCGGGATCCCCCCAGCACGTCTGTTGCGGCATGACGGGGTGACCCCGGCGGGGAATGAATGGGTTGATTTCGGTACGGGGCCAATGGGCCCCGTAACGTCTGAAATCACCCTGTGTGAAAAGGGTCAAAGTGGCCTTGCAACATGCATGATGTGTGCGTGATAGGTGGGTAATGGGTGGGGAGGCACTTGTCTAAAAACACCCCAAAAAGATTAGCAGCATAATCCTCCAAGAACATAGCACTTGTACTGGCAGTTGGCACAGGTACAAGTCCCATTCATTTCAATGGACTTGTGCCTGTGCTAAGTGCTAATACCAATGTAATCTGCTCAGAGGATGATGCCCATAATCACTTTTGGGTTTTTTAAGTTGTCTTCTCCTCCTAGCCATTCTCAAAGTGAGTTATAATGAAAATATGCAACTGTTGTATAAAGTCCCATTGGCATACTTTGCAATAGGTTTCAAAATGGTGAGTTTGTCAAGCGCTTCTTGCCTATATTTGGGACCCACATGGCAAACCCTACTTTCTCTACACTTAGAATTAAAATACACTTAGAATTCAAATGTCACCTGTTCTAACAACTTATCTCAAAAAATGACACTCAATTTGCATTTTGTACAGTAAGTTAAAATTATTCATTTTTGTCTATAAATTAAATAGGCTCCTACTTATAGGAAGAGAAACCCTAGATTTCATGCAGATTTGTCATTCTAAAGCCCAGGACCCTAGCCTTTCATGATGGCTGAAGTACCCCACTCCTGAAGCAATACAGTAGAAACAGAAATGAGAATGTGAGCCAGTACGGGATGTCAATGGAGTGTTTGAATGAGCAGCAGTTTGACTTTGCATTCTGCTTCTGGAAATAATTTGAAAGTTTTGCTGATGAGACACATTGAGGTGAGAGGCCAGAGTTCATAATACTCAAGAATATCTATTCTAGATTGAATTTTATTTTAATGATCAGAAGAGGGGTTGGTATTCTGCTAGCAACCCATGGTACTTCATACTTCTGCATCCTCCCCCTGTATCATTCTAAGAAACAGTCTTCTGCCAAGGTGGGTTTTTTTCCTGTCAAAATATTCTTGATTATCACCTTAATATCTGAACAGCTGTATTAGTAAGTCATATGTTGGAGTAAAAGTCAGAACAAGAATCCTCTAATAATTTGTATAGTCTACAGGGTCCATAAGGAGAACATAGAAGAGTATAAGATTACAGGGCCCTCTTATTTTAATACTTTCATCTATAAATACAGGATTTGTGATTACACCACACCAAAGTCAATTTGTCTTGGTCTGGAACAATGAGTGTGGTGGATATGTTGGTCCCTGTAGTGGTAGGTATATACAGGTTTAGTCCTAAGTAAAGGGAGAGGGAACTCTGAAGCAAAACACTCAAAGGAGCCCTGACATATGTAGAGTGGTTAATTTAGACCAGCTCTGAATAGAATGTAACCATCAGCTGATGGGCCGTGTTGTCTTGAGACCAAGGAAAATGTAGCTGTGGAGCTAGGGAAAGTTACAAAGACAGAGAGGGGGTCTGTGCATGGCCCCCATACACCTTTTGGTGAGCAGACGGGCTGGGTCCATCTAGCTCACCATCCTGTTTCTGGGAAAGGATACTCTCAGGGATATTTTCCGTTGTGAATCTAGGGATAGAAACCTCCCTCCAGAGTCTGTGATTAGTTTGGTAGTCAGCTGTGTTACCTGTCAACAATGTAGCCACTCTGGGATGTATACAAGTCAACAATGTATCATCAAGGATCGGATGTGAGATGTAATGTGCTTGTAACAATTTCTTCATGTACTTCTTCATATGTTATCTAGCTGGTTCTGATGCGTAAACATACTTTGTACCAAAAGGGGTATGTAAGCTCTGGGTCTGAGACCCCTCTGAGCTATTTCTGGGTCTCTTGGAGGCTCAGTCCTAGATTCACAACTAATGGGTCCGTTCTGATAAATACATTTTAAAATTAATTTGGCATACCCCTTGGTTCCAGTTCTGTATCTATCTCCCCATGCGGTGGGCTTCAGCTCTGGGTCAAGGTTACCTCCAACAGTCCCAAAAGTAAGAGATGGAGACAAAGGGTAATTTCAGACAAAACAAGATCATGGTCAACCACAGTGAATCCCCTGTGGTGGCCGTGAGTCCCGTTAACGTATGTTTGCTCCCTGCCAGATGTTCACCACGGGACGGGATTGGCCACTGTGCCCACCCATCTCCCAGAGGGCGGGGGAGTGCGGGGGGCGGGCAGGGCTGTGCAGCTGCACATCGTGCTGCACAGCCCCTCCCCAATTCCCAGTAGGAATCAGGCTGGCATGTCTAAAGGATGGCTGGACTGATTCCTGACCGGGATCAGGAATGGATCCTAGTGTGTGATTCAGCATGGCGAATGATCCAAAGTAGTTCAGAGGATTTCTTTTATTGGNTTGGCCACTGCGCCCACCCATCTCCCAGAGGGCGGGCAGCCGGGGGAGTGCAGGGGGGGGGGCAGGGCTGTGCAGCTGCACATCGCGCTGCGCAGCCCCTCCCCAATTCCCGGTAGGAATCAGGCTGGCATGTCTAAAGGATGGCTGGACTGATTCCTGACCGGGATCAGGAATGGATCCCAGTGTGTGATTCAGCATGGCGAATGATCCAAAGTAGTTCAGAGGATTTCTTTTATTGGGCCAACTTCTGTGCGTGAGAGGGGCCACACAAAGCCCTCCCTCAGGCACATAAAAACTGTAGGTAAAAACAAATGTGGAGGTGGATCCCTGGCTCAGCCCAGGGTGGAAAACTGTGACCACCACTCTCTGGGTCAGCAAGCAGCACAAAATAAATGTGCCTGTCACCAGGAGAGCCATCCTGCTGCCTGCACAACTGGGGGGAAGGGGGGCAGAGGGATGCAACAGACATGCAGGCAGCCAGACCCACCCCTCTCCCTTCCAGTGCTCCATCCCCTGCCATGACGTGCAGCCATAGATGGGACACAACAGACATGTGGGCTCAGGTGGGTGGCCTTTGGCCCAGGATGCATCTCTGGAGATTTTCCAGGGATGCTTCCTGGGCCAGCTGCCTACCCTCCCCAGAGTAGAAGCGAACCCGCATTTGGCAACTTGGGAACACACGTGCCAGTGGGTCATGGGTCACAGTGGGACAATGGCACGTCTATTAACACCTTATATCAGACATGCCTGAAGAAGAGCCCCATGTAGACCCTTCTTCAGGCATGAAACTTGCATACTCTCACTAAAAAAGGTGATTCAATAAAAGATATCTATTTATCTTGGTAAAGATGAGAGACAATGGGTTCGAGGTAAGGGAAGACAGATTTAGATTAAACACCTCAGGAAGAAAATCCTGGCTAAAGGAACAAGCTTAGAGAACTTGTGGATTCTCCGTCATTGGAGGTTTTTAAGATGATGGATGTCCCAGAATTCCTTAAGTCATTGTCATGATTAAATAGCAACACCATTTATATCTGTTTTCCTTGTCTTTAAAAATAAAAGCCAGACATCTCTCAAATGCAAAATTATAACTTTTACTCTAGGTAGAAGTGTATGAGTAGAAAGGGGAGAACAGCAATTGGACGTAGGAAAAAATTGTCTTCAGTGTTGAGACATTAGGTGTGTTACTACAAGCAGCACTACAGATGTCATTGTGAATTATTGAATTTTACATAGCTTTTATTAGGATGCCCCATCATAAAAATATATATATTCCTGATACTAGTTTGTTGGGGAGCAGATTGAGGTCACTATCTTTCCACAACACCATGAGAGGAAGATGAATTCAAAATATGATAAAGTTGTTAAATAAAAGGCAGGGAAATAAAAGAAATGGAGCAAGATAGGGGGTGGGGGCTGATCATTAAAAAAAAATCAAGTATAATGGAACATTGTTCAGTATCAGACTAATGACTTTCTGTGAAAGAGAGGAGAAAAAGAGAAAAATTCATCAGATATGAACAGAAATAATTAACTGCTTTTCTTTCTGTCTTGTCTTGGTCAGGGAAACTGACATTCCAATTAGCAGCTATAGTACACAAACGAACCCTCTGGGTTTTGAAAAGAGGTTTTGTTAAAGGTCTATGAATTTGGGGAAAGATGCAGTGATGATATTCCTGTAGAAACCAAAGAAGAATAGATCTTGCCCTTACAAACTGATTCTATTCATCCCTCCTGATAACTTATTAAAATAGTTTGCAGTCACAAATGATCATGATAACCAGAATGAAGGGAAAATTCTGAACAAGCTGGTGAAACCAAGAAATTAGCTATTTGGGGAAATCTGGATGTTTAACAATGATTACTAAAAGGGCCATGTGTATTTTCAAATCCAGGTTTCCAGATTAAATATTAATTCCATCAAGGCATTTAACAAAAAGAAATGAGTGTTTTCTGGCCTTCCATTAGCAAGGGGTGTAAGTACATGCCTTAAGTTATGCCCACTGAAGTTACAAAGATTAGTATGTTTAAATTCACGTGCAGAATGTTCTGCTGATTTGGGGGCTCTCTTGTCTGGAAAGGATCGGTGGTCAGAAAATAATGCTTCAAATAATGCTTCAAAGGAAATTGATCTCCTATCAACAAATAATCATGTAAACACATTGGTGACTGTTGCATATACAATTTGTGTACATTTTCTCTCTCATATATGAGATGATATAGAGTGGGAAATTTTACTTTCTCTGAGACAGAGCAGGATAATATTTTAATGTCATACTTGGCACCTAATATATTTTTTCATCCTGTGTTGTGCATCTATATCTGTGAGAACCTTTTAAGCAGTATTTTAGATGAAGGAGCCTTAAACTCCTATATTATTATTATTATTTTTAATCCCAATCTGTTTCCTTTATTTAAAGGATCTTACAATCAGAAGTAAAACATTGAAATGTTTAAAGAGTTTGGTAGTGAAATTTGTCTTCACTCAGTCTCTAGAGTACATCGAAATATTGTAGTCTGGTGATTTTTAATTTTATTTATTTATTTAAATTTATCATCCCGTTCTTTTCCAAGGGCTCAGGGTGAGTTACAGCACTAAAAATCCTGAAACCCTCTTGCCAAATACCCAGCCATATAAAAAAAACCTCTTATACATTGCCTCTGGAAGATGAGTGTTCTTGGGTTCAGATGAACTTCCATGGGAAGGAAGATCCATAATTGTGGGGCAGCCCAGGGCCAGCCTTAGAATTTGTGGGGCCCAGGGCAAAGATAAAATGCAGAGCCCTTGGTGGCCCCGCTGCCTCCCCTGGGACCCCATTGGGAGGAAGACGGGGCCTCGCATCTTGCCCTGGTGAAAACAGGGGGCCACTGCAGGGGCCCCAGAAGTAGAGAAAATAGCAGGGACCAGGGCAGTCGCCTCAGGTCACTCTGTGGTAAGGCCGGCCCTGGGGCAGACAAACTGAGGACACTTCTCTGCGGGCCCTTACTGTGCGAACTTGATGAATTGATGGTAGGCAGAACTCAGAGGCTGCAGTGGAACGTGGAGGAGGAGCTGGTCTTTCAGATACATACTATAAATAATAGTTTACTTATGCTGCTAAGTAGTTGTGGTGGTGGTGGTGATCATTATTGTTTACTACTTGATGAAATGATCAAGCTGGACCACAGGTCGCAGGCTTAAAACCGAAATGCTTTTCCTCACTTTTTAATTTTTAATTGTTTCATTGTTTGTATAAAGTTTGTAAATGCAAAACAAGACAAAATAGATCCATACACAAGATAAAAGCAAGAATCATACCTGGGAAAACTACAATTAACCTGCAGAATTCATTGCCAGGGGATGTTGTGAAGACTAGTAGTATACTTAAGTTTAAAAAGGGATTAGATAAATTCCAGGCAGATAGGCCTATCAATGGCTATTTGCCAAGCAAGGCTGAAACCAATAATTTGTGTGAATACCAAATTCAGTGACTTTGGTCGATTAGTTTTGTCTCTAATGAAGTGTTATTGATTTTCCCCTTCACCTGCTAAAACAAATATTAATTTCCAGTTCATTTTGGTAGTTTGGTTCAGTCTGCTACTAATAATAATTTCTATAGCACTAGTAGGTGTATGCAGCACTTTACAGTCACAGATTTTGGAAATAGGTCCCTGCCCAGTGGGTTTACAATTTTGGATGCAGGTGAGGGGAACACAGGGCGAGACAAACAGACTCCCATTTTACAGATGGGGAACTGAGGCTGAGACTTGCCCAAGGTCACCCAGTGAATTCATGGCTAGGGCAGGATTTGAACCCTGGCTTCTCAGGACCAAGTCCAGTACCTGCTCCACTACACCACACTGGCTCTGGTTTGTTGTTCTGGTGGTTTCAGTTCTTTCATTTTGGTTATTTCAATATTCCTTCCTTCAGTACTGTTTAGTGCTGTTGCCCAGCAATGCTATTGCATTAACAGCAGAAATGCAGCAGCACTGTTGCACAACCATCTGGTGCACAACTGTGCTAAATAGTGTCAAAGGAAGGAATACTGAAATGTCCAAAAGATTATTGTGATATTTGGTAGTCCATCCAAACATGTGAATAATCTTCATGAATACAGAATGGCATATCATTTCAGCCCTAGTCAGGGGATCCAACTAATTACTTCTGGANCACAGCTCTCAAGGCAGCCCTCTCCAGCACTGTGGGATGCCCGGTCAGGAAGGGCAGCAAGCGGGAGCAAACCAAGCTCACCAAAGTGGGCCTGGCAAGCAAATCGAGGGCAAGCAATTCCATGGGCACTCAGGAAGACACAGGCATAGCAGCTCGCTACATACGGCCCACCAGCCTGGAGGGCCAGACTAAATTCCTGATGACCGGCCACCTGATGAACAGCAGCAAGCTCCCGGGGTTCCCATGGCATCACAACAGGGGGTGGGAGCCATGGTCAGGTCAGCAGAGCGGCGCAAAACCAAGCTGCCTGGCATGCCTCTGGCATTCCAGATCCCCAAAGGGGTGCCCCAGCAGCCACATGTAACGAGACAGGAGATTGAAGCCATCACCCACGGAATGGGGGTCGCTCACCAACAGCTGGACATCACTGCTCTGCCACAGGGTTCACAGCAGCATGGTGGCACACACCAGCCACTCCTCCCCTACCAAACTATTGGTTCCATGGCCCAGTCCACAGCTGGACATGACCTGCACAAGGGCTGCGAACTGGAGTGCAACCGAAGTGGATGATGAGCTGCTGTGTCCGAGCTTGGATGGGGCTGCAGCTGGCAGCTATCTGGAGGGTGACCTTGGCCAGCCTGGGCTCGGCGGGTCTGAGAACCACTATCCCACACACAGGATAGACCCATCCCCGCTTGATAAGTTGCAGGGAGGATGCACAGGGCCTGGGGGAGGTAGGGATAGGAAACCATCAAGGGGCCGCCGTAGCGGTTCACAGCACAGCGGGACGGCTGCGTGCCTGACAACAGCCATCCCGGAGAATGGGGGACCTATGATGCATACCACACGCCCACCATATGGTGCAACTGCTCAGACAGCTGCGGGGGCACAGTTGGGCTGAGTCGGCACGGTGATCTGATGTAACCGGTATGGGCGCCCACTGAAGGCTGATGCATCGGCCTAGCGTACAGCTGGCACCCAGTGCACAGGGGAAGCATCTCAGACACTGACCCCAGACAGGTGTGCATACTGCACCCACAGTGCTGCACCAACCGCTGAGGCCTAGATACCCATCAACTGTCTACATAAGGGAGCTGGATCGGCTGCCAGGGTGTGGTGTGGTGTGTTGGTTGTGGTGGTTGTGGAGCAGAGAGAGTGCAGTGAGAGCGATAGAGGGAGTGGAGGGAGCAAAGCAGGGGTGTGTGGAGAGTGATAGTGGCGCGTACGGGTGTGTGACTGTGGGATGTGGGGCGGAGTGGTGTTGGGTGCATGGAGCGCTGCCTGCAGGTGAGAGGATGTGTGCGAGGGGTGACAGAACAGGGCGGCTAGCTGGTTCAGGTACCTGAGCACAGGGTGGGTTGATGGGTTGAGGGCTGGTGGGCAGTCACTGGGTGCATAGTTGGGTTCACGGGGAGAGGTTACGGTGGTGGGAGCACGATGCCCATAATGGGCACCCCACATGTATGGGCTGACCTGATCTCCATCCTCGCAGCATGTTTTGGTCTCCTGGTGCAGGTGTTTGAGCAGATAGCCAGCCTCCTTCGCCCAGCCCCTACTGTTATACCCATGGTCTACACCGCCAGAGAGCAGCCAACCTGCGCCGCGTGACAACAGTTCGATGGGTGCGCCAGATCAAGGCCAGGCGCCAAACATTGGTGGGGACGGCAGCATTGCACCACATCCGCCTCATCCTCTCCAGGTTTCCCCTCAATGTGTATGGGCGTCAGGTGGCCCTACCCATGCGACGGATGACCTGGACGTGGTCACGGAGCAATGACTTGTGGGAGAACATGCTTCCGACCTGGACTGACGAGGAGTGGATCGATCACTTCCGGATGATCCGCTCCCTGCTGACCCAGATCGCCTAGATCATCAGCCCCCACCTCCGCAGCAATGAAAGCAACATGTGCTGCCCCCTACCCCCGGGTATGTGGGTTGTGATGACAGTGTAGTGCCTAGCAAACCCCGATTCCTGCAGGCGCATGGGTGAGCAGTTCGGCATGGGGGGAGTGACTGTGAACAGGGCACTCCACGATGTCAGCGACCTCCTAGTCGATCTGCTCCTGGAGCGGGTCCTCCAGCTCCGGGATCCAGAGGTAGTGATCCAGGGCTTTGAGCCGATGAACTTCCCACATTACATCAGAGCCATTGATAGCACCCACATACCAATATTCTGGCCCTCTAACGCCAAGACCGATTACCTGAACAGGAAACAAGCATTCTCTATGAACCTGCAGGCAGTCNATAGCACTAGTAGGTGTATGCAGCACTTTACAGTCACAGATTTTGGAAATAGGTCCCTGCCCAGTGGATTTACAATTTTGGATGCAGGTGAGGGGAACACAGGGAGAGACAAACAGACTCCCATTTTACAGATGGGGAACTGAGGCTGAGACTTGCCCAAGGTCACCCAGTGAATTCATGGCTAGGGCAGGATTTGAACCCTGGCTTCTCAGGACCAAGTCCAGTACCTGCTCCACTACACCACACTGGCTCTGGTTTGTTGTTCTGGTGGTTTCAGTTCTTTCATTTTGGTTATTTCAATATTCCTTCCTTCAGTACTGTTTAGTGCTGTTGCCCAGCAATGCTATTGCATTAACAGCAGAAATGCAGCAGCACTGTTGCACAACCATCTGGTGCACAACTGTGCTAAATAGTGTCAAAGGAAGGAATACTGAAATGTCCAAAAGATTATTGTGATATTTGGTAGTACATCCAAACATGTGAATAATCTTCATGAATACAGAATGGCATATCATTTCAGCCCTAGTCAGGGGATCCAACTAATTACTTCTGGAAACTGAGAGAGAATGACAGCGAATGGATCGCTCACTCCATATAGGCTCTGTTTTTGTGCATTTTCCATGAATCATCCAGTGCATCATAGACTGAATCTTGGCAAAAATCGATCATTGGTCAGACCCAGCATGGCTAGTCTTATGTTCTTATCTTCATGATCATTAAATTGAATCTGTTGCTGCACCTGGATTTCCAGGTTGCGGTGGTGGCTAGGAGCACTTTCCATTTAAATTACATTTGGTGACAAGGCTGCGGCCTTTGTTATCAGATTCAAATTTGGCCATCATCGTCCATGACTTTGTAACCTTGAGGCTCGACTACTGCAATGCGCTCTACATGAGGCTGCCCTTGATGACTGTTCAGAAGCTGCAGCTGGTGCAGAGCGCGGTGGCCCATCGGGGGCGGGTTACTGGGGGCACATTACACCTGTGGTCCAGCAGCTGCACTGGCTACCAACCGCTTTCTGGGCACAATTCAAGGTGCTGGATTTTGAACTATAAAACCCCAAATGGCTTGGGCCCTGGGTATCTGAAAGAGTGCCTTCTTCTCATGTCCCGTCGTGGCCTCTGAGGTCAGCTGGGAGCGTCCTCTTACAGGTACCATCTGTCGTGAAGTTTTTACAGCTAGGGCATGCAGAGAGGCAATCTCAGTGGCTGCCCCACGATTATGGAACTCCCTCCCCTTGGAGATTTGTTTAAGCCTGAGCCTATTCATCTTCCGCAAATGTTGTAAGACCTTTTTAGTTGACCAGGTGTTTGGCAGGCAGTGATACAGTTGGGTGGCTTTGTGGGGTGGGATTAGGGGAAGGGTTGGGGGCAAGGTTTTTAAAAGTTTTTTTTATGGGAAGGGTGGTATATGCATTTAAATAAATAAATGAATTGAATTATTTAACATTTATATTGCAGGATTGTCTAAAAGCCACAATTAGGCTGGGCCCTGTTGTGTGCTGACAATGTATAGCACACACTGTTGATCTGCCACTGTAAAGACAAGTAAAGACAGAATCTTCCCAAGACAGTGAACAATACGATTGTCAGATCAAAATTTTTAAAATTAGGGACACTACAGAACTGAAGGATACTGAAATAAGGGAGGTCCATGATATTCCATGGAGCTGTGGGGTTCTGAATGAGAGATGTCTGTGATGTAAATAAGGAGTGTTCATTATGTTCTTTAGAACCACAGGGCTCTGATATAAGGGATGCTCCCTTAAAATAAGGGACGCCTGGCACTCTAGTGAGCAATCCATATTTTTCAGATCTGATACAACCAGTGGCTGGAACAGACAAATAGAAATTGGGTAGATTGGAAGGTTGAGGTAATAATAAAACAAAGTCTAGAACCCAAGGATCCTTAAACGTGCAGGTTTGGACATTGCTTATAATACAGGTCAGCCAACATATTTGTAGTTTCCTTTGTCTGATATTTGTTTTTGAAGGCTGGAGGAGAACTATGAGATTGCAGAAGGTGTTTGCATACCACGAAGTGCTCTCTACATGCATTACTTGGACTTCTGTGAGAAAAACGACACACAGCCTGTTAATGCTGCCAGCTTTGGGAAGGTGAGTCTACATACCAATAGTATGTCTTGCAATGTAACTGAAGCTCAGGTGATGTTTGTTTTTTGAAAGAATAAAGGCACTGTCCTTTTACTAAAAAGTGTTGCTGCTTAATGGAAAGACCTTAGCCATGATCCACAAGCCACTTACTCTGAAATAAGTGGTTTGTGGATCCTGGCCTTTGTTTGTTAGAGCAAAATTAATGGGAATCAGGTATTTTTTTCATTCGAAAGGCAGGAATCTCTTCCTCACATAACTGAAGTGTAAGTGCATTCAAAAAAAAAAAATGGGGCAAAGATAGAAGAGTTCGCTTATGACCTGCTTCTTGCTGTCGGTCATCTTGTTTCAAAGTGACAAAACATATTGGCATTGGCAGCATAGCAGTCAAACAAACAACTGTGTACACAACGACCCACAATTCCTTGACGCTACTTTTACAGTGGTAAATTTAAGTAAGGGCTAGACGTTAATGGCTCAGTTCAAGCCAAAAGAACTTGAAGCTGGTCTGGTGACACTGAGTTAAATTGTTTAAGAACTATAGCCTTAGGGCGTTTATAGACGAGACAAAAAAGGCGGCTGATCCTTTGATCAGCCGCCTTTCTTGCCACTCGTCTACTTGCTTGCCCTGCTTTTTAATCTGCGTCGGAGGGGGCAGGCGAGCCTGCCCCCTCCAACGCGGATTCCCGAAGTGCCGGCTTTACGCCGCACTTCCTGGCTCCGCGGCGAGTGCGCATGCG